>BQNB010015107.1:0-73838 GCA_026074375.1 Tanacetum coccineum | reverse complement strand
ATAGGAATGAGATAAATTAGGAAGTGATTCATATTGATGTATATCTCTTACGAGATTTTAGTCTTCTTGTTGACTAATTTAGGGTTTCTTCTCTATAAAAGAAACCTTTAGCATTAGGGTTTGGCACCGGTTGCAAATTAGAAAAAAACAATTTATTATCAATAGAAAGATCCATAGAGGATCGTTGTTCATATAGTTGTTCTTCTTTGTTGAATTGTTTAGTTTCCGCCTAAACATTTGCTAGAGTCTCTCACGTATATGCTTGTGATTACATAAGTACTATACAACCACAAAGGCTAGAAGATCTATCTAGTACCAGATCCTAACATTCTTCATCAAAACCGTCTTCATCAAAATCGTTTTCATCAATTCCTGGTAAAATTGGATCAATAAAATCGAGTTCAGCGGCGAACTCCTCGGGAAGAAAATCAATCTTAGGAGATGTGATCGAAATATCTCGACTAAGCAAAGAGTTAATAAGTCCAAATTCAGCATCAAAATGATTATCACAAGATGGGACATCACAAATATCATCGGAAATACCCTTAAACTCACTTGGGATTGGGACAAGGTTCTCAACACTAGAGTTTTCCATTTATGAAATAGTGTTAAGATGCTCGTCCCCCGTACTTATAGAGTTATCGGGCTCCTCGGTGGGTAAGTCGGGTGTGATTGCTTTAGGCTTTCTATATATAATAGTATACTCATCATCATCATCATAGAAGGTCGGACGATTCCAACTTGGACTATTAATAAATTCAGATAGTTCCTCATTAATATTTCGCACATCTTCAAGGAGTTTACTCATCAATTCTTGAATATCTTCTTGTTAATATTGCTTGTCCGTCAAAGCATGCATAATTTTGCTAAATCTCTCCCAAGCGATCAATAAAACCTTTGGTGTTACTCCAAAAGGTATACGACTAAACTTCCTTAAGAAGGTGTAAATGGCTTTCATTAAGTCTTCTCTAGCTTTCAACACTTCTTCACTCGTTTCTTGAGGAGAATGATGAATGAAGGGATACTGCGGGGGTTGAAATTGGTCAAAACCTGAAGAATTAAAATTAGATAAATTTTGGTTCATCGGTTGACACTGAAAACTCGTATGAGAACCCCCGCAGTTCTCACAACAAAGATATTTTTGTGGAAAACTTGGTGAAGTTTGTGGAAAATTATTATCGAAGTTTTGATCGAAGCTCGGGTTCTGATTGTAAACAAACGGAACTTGAGGCGACCAATCATAATCATAATGAGCATCGTTTCCACATAACTCACAAACATTCATCTCGTACTGAGGTTGTGGAGGGTATTTGGAAAAAATTTGAGATTTATTGAAAGAATTTGGATTTGGATTATAATCGAATGAATTTCCATCTCTTGAAGCGCAAAATGAACAAATCTCTCTTAACGACACACATACCAGTGACCGGGGCTTTCCATCACCATAAGTGCAATTTAAACAAGTTCCAAGTAGAAGATTAACACCACACTACGGACATGTACATAGATAACAATAAAAGCCATCACATGGTTGTCCACACCCTGTACACTCACGTTGGTTAAATGACGTCATAAGGAAGAATTAAACAATATAGAGGATAAGAAGAAAGAATTAAACGGATAAGAGGTAACGGAGAATATTTTTAGGTTTTTGAAAATAATTCATAAGAAAAGGAATAAAAATAAAAAAATATTTTTGGTAACCAAAAATTAAACGTGCACGGTAGCTCTCTAAAAATACGTACAAGAAAGCGGAGGAGTTGGTAAGCGCGAGGCGCTATTTAGAATAACCCTTCTCCTTTTGGGTGATGTTTGATCAAACCCGCCTTAAACTTTCCTTATAACACATAATCTAAAGGTGAGCCGTAACAACGATTAACAAATGGTGATTTTTAATAGTAGAATAAAAGAAAATAGAAGTTTAAAATATTTACAAACGGAAAATAACTTTATGAGGAAGGTTCTTCAAAAACACTAATCTTCGAACGAAACGCGATAATCGTAACACACTTCCCCGGCAACGACGCCAAAAAACGAATTCGATAATTAGTAGATAGTATATATATAATAAATATATAACTAAATAATAATACCAAATAGTAATAGTATAGAGAGTATCCCGTTTGATATGACAATTACTTTAGAAAAAATAATAGTATAGTGGTAAGAATTCTCCGTCGGATTTTAGAAACGAGCTTTTAACCAAAGTAGTCTCAAAAACCTCCCGGGTCGTTTTCCCTTGACGAAGTGTGAATTGAAAATCGGTAACGTCCATGATCGCGCGTTTTGAATGGCTTTAAAGATTTTGATTTGGGTTTTCTAAATACTACTAAAAATAAATGACAAGTAGATAAATATACGAAAATAGGTAAGCAAAAGATGACAATTAAACATGTAAGCATAAAACGTAAACGGGAATTAAAAACGCGATATTTAAAACCTAAATTATCTAAATTTAAACTTAAAATGATTTTCTAAACTATTTCTAATCATATTTGACTATTTAAAAAGAAATACTAAAGAATCTAAAACGGAACTCTTAAAGTGAAAATGAAGAAAACGAGAACGGAACGAAATCCCGTTCTTTAAAAAGTGAAATTTCAAAATATTAACTTACGGAAAGAAATCTTTTTTACTACAGTCCTAAATGATGAAAGAAAATTTTCTAAAAAAGAATTTTATTTTTTTTGACTTTTATTTTATTTAATATGATGAAGAAAACGAGAGCGGGAATCAAATCCCGTTCTTTAAAAAGTGAAATTCCAAAATATTGACTCTTCGAATGCAAATTTAAATCCTAAGCCTAAAATATGATAAAAGAAAATTTTATAAAAAAGAATTTTATTTTTTTGATTATTTTTCTATTTTTTATGAATTTTTAAAGTTTTTAACAAAATTAATTCAAGAAAAATATAAAACTTTGAAGTAAAAATCTAAGAAAAATTACAAAAATAGCTTGAAATGTAAAGAATGCAAGAAAAATAAAAACGCTAAAATTGCTTAACCAAATAAGCCGGGAAAAAGCATATAAGCACACGAAGTGCTTTTTATAAAAAGAATTCAAAAGGTGTTAAAACAATTAAAGGTGCACCTTAGGACGTAAAAGTCCCAAGGGCGCAGTGTGTGTGGTGTTGAGGTTTAAAAAAGGTTGAATGAGGTTGAGGTCATGGGTTCGAGCCTTGCTCACCCATGACTTCCTTCGTTCCCTTTTTTTTATTTTGCAAAACATTAAAAAACAAAGTTGTAGAACAGCTAAAAATAAGCAAAATTTATAAATGAAACTTTTTATGAAACCTACTAAATAAGCTGTAAAGTGGCTTATTAAAACAGACAAAACAAACTTAACTATTTTTTTGGCTTTTTATTTAAACTAGGGAATCAAAGAAGCTAAAATAAGCTAAACCTAAGTACAATAAGCTACTATTACCCTAAAGCTAACTAAATAAGCACAGCTGAACCAGAATTAAGCAAAATCTAATAGCCATAAGCTGAAAAAGTTCAAGTAGCACTTATGCTTTACTTTTATGAAAACAGACAACAAAAGCAACTTTGAGCTTATTTTTTAGTGACCAATCAGAACCTTATGCTAAAATGATTTGAAAATTCTAAAAGCTTAAACTAGAGACTACTTAAAACAGCTTTTGAAAAGGAATTTAAACTCTATATAAGCTAAGAAAAAGCTGGTTGAAAAAGGCTTATACACTCAGTGCATACTGAGTTTTCTTTATGGTTTTCAAAAGACAAATTGCTGATTTTAAGCTTAAAAACAAATAGTCAAATAAGTTATTTAATGCAAACAAAGCTTAAACAGATAAAATATAGCCTATAATCTACTTGTGCTATGAATTTCAAGACATAATAACTACTTTTACCATCTGAAAATTAAGCTTAAACTAGGCTATTTGTCTATATTACCCTACTGATGCAGTTGACAAGTTTTTCAAAGCCAAAACTCAAAATCACAAATGCAGGCTTAAGAACTTACTTCTAGCACTTATAAAACACCAAAACAAAGGCAAAGTTATCAATTAAAACAGCTAGAACAAACTTGAGCCTAAAATGCATTTAAATCTGAGTTAATGCTCTCAGATGCAAACACCTACACAAAAACTTTTAAAAACTTGATTAAACTTAACAAAGCACTAAAATCCTAATCTTATAAACTATAAAATGAAGTTCAAAATCAAATTAAAGGACCAAAAGGATCCTAACAGTATTAATTTTGGTTAATACTGTCCTGTCCCAAACACTCCTTTAGAAAGTTAAAACTCATTTTTTTGCTTATAATTCTGAAAGATAAAGCTCAAAATCTAAAACCAGATATTGTTAAGCTACAATAAGACCTATTGAACAAATTTTAACTACTGAATAAGCAGAAACAATAAGCTAACTATCTATGCTAATATTTTGAATTTTTTTAACTGATTTGTAACAAAAATATGAAAACTAAGCTTTTAACTAACAAGTGAACAAAATAAGCAATAAATGACAATAATAGGCAGTAATAAGCTAATCTAAGCAATATTAATCAGACAATAAGCAATAATAAGCTGAAATGCAAAGTAAGGCTTAAAAAGTAAAATAGAGAACTCACAAATGCCTTTGCACAAACAAGGCTTTAGAATGCTCTTATGAGCTAATCAACAAGCTCCAGCTTATCCTAGGATAAGCTGGTGTGGTCTTGGAAGCCCATCCAGATCTGGCTTCCCTTCCTTATTTATGCTGAGGTAAATTTAGGGAGTGGAATTTGTTGATTAATCAAACTCAGTTAAGCTTTTGTTAGCTTAACTGAGTGTAAACGAACTAGAGTAGCTTAAGAGAGCTTATGAGCTTATATCTAACATATTAAGAACATGATTGCTTGATAATGAAACAGAATTTAAAGAACAATTTAATATGAAAACAAAATTTTATTAACTTTCAAAAGAGATTACACTGCTTTAAAAGGAAATTACATTGAGAAAACAATAATAAGCTAAAAATAAGCTACTAGACTAAATTAAGCTACTCCTACCCTAAATCTAATCCTACTCCTAGATAGATTTCTCTGTGTGCTTTCCTCTTCCTTTTATAGTGATACTGAGAAGCTTCTAGCAAGAGAGGAGCGTGTCCAACTTTTGATCTCAACCCTTAGTCCATAACTGCCTCTCAATTATTGATCATAGCCCTTGATTTATCACCACATATCACAACCAATCAGTGAGCTCGGGATCGCCAACGTGTCATTCCCTTGTGTTAGTGGGTGTCAGAAATATCTTCTAGAAGCTCTTTTGTGTGTGGGTTTGGAGTGGATTTACCTTGTGTTTGATACTTGCCCTGTAAAAATAAGATGGAGGGAAAAGGGTAAAAGAAGAACAGTACATTTGACTGTTATAAAAGGGGGCGTTGACTTGAGTGTTGATCCGTATGTATAAACGAGTTGGGCTCGGGTTTAAATAAGACATTGGGCCATGGATTAAATGTTTAGGCCAAGTGAATGTGTTAAATAACACTTAACGGTTGTTAAGTGTTTGTTTATCAATCTTTGGTTTGTAATGTAAAAATTAACAACCGTTAGTCCTTTTGATGTTTTAAGGACTAATGGTGTTATTTATTTTGACTGTTTTGGGAATTTTAGGGTTTACGGGCTTGTCTTGGATTTTTCCTTAGTAAATGCACACTTTGGCCTCGACTTTTCACGTTCTTTCTTCCTCGTGTTCGGTTTTGTCCATTTATGTCCTTATTTTGTCATTTTCTTAATATCCGGTACCTGCAAATACACAAACACAAAAATAAGCATATATTTGCCATTTTTATTATGTTTTTGGTCTTTTGGGTTCGTTTTACAAGGTAAAAGGTATGTGTAAAATAGCACATACCATTGCGCTTAACATCTTGAAGTCTGAACTTAATATGACTATTTGACTTTAATGAGATTAAGGTTTCAAACCTAGCAAACATGTATCTACTCTTAAAGTACCTTTCTCCTATTATCTTTATATACGCAGGAAAACTTAAATCCATTTATCTGAGTATTTTGATTGAAAGCTAAAACATAAAGAATCTTCAATTTGATCATGAGAGGATTGGTATATCTATAATCATAAATCTAAACTTTTCAAGTTTGAAGTTTAAATAATGCATATACTGATATGTTCATAAATAAAATTTTTTCTAAACCATTTGCATCTATAGGACACGCGAATCGCTATAACTTAGATCTCCTACGATAGATGGAATTCCGATTTATCTTATTATAAGTAGTGCATGTTACTTGGTCATGATATCCTTTAAGGACCTTATGAATTATTTGAAGGATAGATGAGTTGATGCATCCACATCTACCCATACCTCCTCGATATCAGAATTGGACGATTAAGGAAGAAGAAGCATTGTATGATGTTGACGAAAAGCATGACATCGGGAATTAGATATCTATTCTCTCTGATTCTCAGCTTGCTTTTACCCAAACTAATCGATCAAACATCAATCGTAAGGTCGTTTTGTTTTCACGCACTTTTTGTTATCTTTCCATTTATCCTTTGCTATAATGATATTAAAATTGACATAGAAAATAAGCCAGTATTAATGAAAATATGTATGAAGCATAATATGTCATTTAACTTAGTAAGCGGGGCGTTTGGATACTATAATGGCATTTGGTTAACTCCCATCATAAAAAGATAAGGCTGTCTTCCATCATTGGGTTTTCAAATCTATTGCCACCTGAAGCAACTAATTTGAGGATCTTATATACAAGCAGATTATGCAATTATGAGATTATGTGTATTTTGGGGATCAAAATTAGGTTGTTATTTGTAAATATAATAAACTGGAATTTTACATGCCATATAAAATGCTATTTAGGTCAAAACTTATAACAACACACTTAACGATGCACATAGTGTTCGAATATGACATAATTCTTATTTGACCCATCTCGAGGAAAAAAAAACAAATTCCGAGTCATTTATTACCCTATTTGAGGCGCGACAATTGAATACATTATATTAAACTTGTATGGGAACATTAGCAACTAGCTAATATTAATATATGACGAAAAAGTTTTTGCGGTAAAATTCTGTACACCTGATACATTGTATCTTCACTTTAAAACTTTGCTTTACATACTTTAAACTTTTAGAAAATGATATTTTGATTTGTATCCAAGGGTCTAGAACATCGTACCGAAAAAGCCAAAGAGGCTGGCCAAAAGGAATTGACCCATTCCAGCCCACAGTTGGAATGCTTACACAAGTTGCCCATCTTGTCACATGATAGTGGACCTGTACATTTCTATAATCAAATTTTATATACATGGATGTACTATTTTAATTCCAAGTGATTGTCATTGTACACAGTTGCAGGATATGCTTGGTAAAGGAGCAACATATGCTCGATCATGGTTGAAAGTTGCTCAAGAGGGTGCATAAATAGGTTAGTTAATTTATTATGTTGTTAATAAAATTATTGAGCGCACCGCCTGGGTAAAAATTGGGGGGTGAGGGTGGGCTGGATAATGTGGGTCCAACAGGTTTGGCTAAAAATAGGTCATTTTCAAAACCGATCCAAAGGATCGGTTGATCCACTACTTTTTAGCACCTTCTTTTTGTATATAAAGAACTCATTATTTATCGTTTGTTTGGTGTAATCACACTGGTATGTGTTAAATCACACACCTTTTCTATTATAAAAACGAGCCCAAATAACCAAAAAAGTGTGAAAAATGCAATGTATATGCTTGTTTTTGTGTTTGTGTATGTGCAGGTAACAGATATCAAGAAAAGGACAAAATAAAGACAAAACCGGACAAAACAAGGCACGGGATCGGAAAGAGCGCGAAAAACCCGAAGCCGAAGGCGTACCCATTTTCTATGGACCAACCCGGGCCCACTTAATGGGTCGGGTCAGCCTACAATTCTTAACTTAAACCAAAGCCTTTTAAATCTTTAATCCATTAAGCCTTAAATCCATTATCTATAAACCTTGACCTAAATTCCTGGCCCAAATCCAAATTCCAAGCCCAAGTCTAAAATAGATGTATAAAACGTTTGGTCAAACAAGGGTCAAAGTCAATTTCACTGTATCACCTTCACTTTCCCTCCATTTTTTACCCCACACAGAGTCAGGGTAAATCCTCCCAATCATACACGCTTGTAAGGCTTCTAGAAGCAAATCCCTGACAAGTCTGACATATTTGGGAGCCACGTTGGCAATCCCACTCCATATGATTAGATGATGGGACGTGGAGGGCAATCAATGGTCAAGATTTGATTAAATGAGGCAGTTATTGATGGATGGCTGAGATTAGAGGATTGAGGAACATTTGGAAGGGCTAAAAGCTTCACCTCACTCCTATATAAAGAGACCTCATCACACAAGAGCAAGACGTGTAGGATTTTAGTTTAAGTTTAGCATAATTTAGCTTATTGTAGTCGTTTTTAGCTTATTGTTTTCAATTTGATGTATTTTCCCTTTTAAAAGCTTGTACTAATTTGATTATTTAATAAAAATTTAGAGTTCTTTTAATTCGTATGTTAATTCATGTTTTCACTTATTGCACTTATGGTTTAAATAAGCTCAGTTTTTATCAAATAAGCTCTATAAGCTCTTAAATACTACTTAAGCTAGCTAGTACATCAGTTAAGCCCTTAAAGCTTAACTAATTTGTTATTTCACTTCAAATCTCACCCCTAAATATACCTTAGCTTAATGGATGATAAGCCAATTTTGGAAGGGCTTATAGACCTCACCAGCTTATCTTTGATAAGCTGGAGCTTGTAGCTCTAAGCTCCTTGAGAGCTTATTGATCCCTGTTTAGCTGGGACAAAGGTATCTTTTCTTTTCTTTCATTTTAAAGCTTAATCTGTATGTTGCTTATTGTCTGCTTATTTCAGCTTATTGTCTGCTTATCCTAGTTTATTTGTGCTTATTTTCTATTAGCTTGTGCTTATTTGTCTTAGTTATGCATAATTCATAATATGTTTTTACAAAACAAAGCCCATTTAAAACTGTTTTATCTTAAGTATGAAAGGAGTGTTTGGGATAAGGGTTCAAAATGGGTCAAATGAAGTTAAAAGTGGTTTTTGGCTTATGAGTCAGCTTTATCAAGCTTAAATTTAGTCTTAAAGTCAGTTTATAAAAGTTTTTAAGGTTTAAAAATCAAATTTAAGGTTTAATCTATGAAAAGGCTGAATCTTTGGTGTGTCTGGCTTTTCTAATGCAGCTTATTTTGTATTAGATCTTTCTAAGTGGCTTATAGGTGTTGTTTTCATGCTTGTTTTGGTCCTTGATGCAGTAGAATTAAGTTAGTAATAAGTGTACATTTTGTCTTTGAGTTTTTAGTCTTAAAATCTGTCTAAGTGTTCTTCAGTCCAAATGTTTAAAAGTCTAATTTTTAGTAGCAATTTTAAGATAGTATAAGTTTGTTTTAAGCTCTAAGATTCATAACAAATACTCATTTGGTCCTATACTTAATCTGTTTATGCTTATCTTGGACTTAAGACAGCTTTTACTAGCTTAAACATAGGGCTGCAAATTGCCCTTTTCAGACTTCAAAATTCAAAAAAATAGTTTAGTTAAACTGTCAATTTTCTAGCTTAATTACTAGTCCAATTTTCTTAAATTTTGTTTTATGTGTTCTTTGGATAACAAATTTCATCTGTTTTTAGTTTACTCCCTAAATCTAGTGCTTATTTGATCTAAAAGTAAGCTTAAAGTTGGGTTTTCTTCCTTTTAAAACTACTAGTTTAAGGTTGTTTTTGTTTTCAGCTTTTAAGAGCTTTTAAGCTTATTCTATTAGTCAAATCTTTATCACATTAGCTTATTAGGCCTATCTTTATGCTTGTGCTTAGCTTATTAAGCTTTGCTTGAGCTTATTAAGTTTGTTAAAAGCTTAGCAGTTCTAACTACTAAGCCAAGCAGTACTAACTTCAAGTTAGTACTGCTGATCTTGTTGAGCTTATCCTTAGCTTATTTGATAACCATTTCCTTGTCCTTCATGCTTTTTAGGTTTAGGTCTAGCTTATCTTTAGTTTTTAGCTTCTCTTTAGCTTAAGGTGCCCAAAAAAATCTAACCAAGTTGTAGTTTAATATCATTTAACTTTAATCAATTCTGTTAGATTTAGGTAGCTTATTTATGGCTTATTAGTGGTTTTTAGAAAAATTCATTTCATTAAAGTGCTTATTTTAGTTTGTTTTATAAAAGTTTTAAAAAGAAAAATTAAAAAAAATGTTTCATCAAAAAGAGAGGTCACATGGGTCGAACCTGTGACCTCCCCTTCCTTACACCAAAGACTCAACACACACACTCAATGCCATATCGCCCTTGGGTCTTTTTCATAATATGTTTGTTTCAATAAATACTTAACATTGTTTTTTAGTTTTGCTTATCAGCAATAAATTGCTTATTTACTGCTTATTAGTTTAGCATCTTTTCCACTTTTTATTTTTCTTAGGATATTAATAGTCTAAAGTACTTTTCTCAATTTTTCCAGAATTTTAATAATTAGTTTTCTGTTTTTAATAATTAATTTAGATTAAATATGTTTTTAATTCATAATAAATAAAATAAAAATCAAAAAATATAATTCTTTTTCTGAAAATTATTTTTAGTCATTTAGGATTTTTAGAAATTAAATTTATGTTTGTAGGAGTGGAATTTGTATTATTTGCTTATATGTCGCGTTTTAGATTTCCCGTTAACGTTTTTACTTTAAATCTTTAATTGTCTTATTTGTTTGCTTGCCTTTAGTTGTTTTTTTGTTTAATTTTTAAGTAGAATCAAAATTCAAAATATTAGATATTCAAGCATCAAACAAAATACTTTCGTGGAATTCAAATTCATCTCTTGTCGGGATACGACATCCGGGAGATATAATATTGTTTGTCCTCAAGCAATTTTCTTATTAAACGGGATACTTACTGTACTATAATTAGTTTGAGATATTTAGGATATATATTTAATTATATATAGACTATTTTGATCGAATCAAATTTTTGGCGTCGTTGCCGGGGAAGACGTGTACGATTTTCGCGAAGTATTTGAAATTAGTGCCTTTAAGATCCTTCCTCTTGAAGTTATCGTTTTCTATTTTCTATTTTCTTTTATAAAACCATAAAAATACAAAAATATTTTGCTTTCAATTTATTTTTATAAAATACCGAAAAAAATATTTCTCTCGAAATATTTTCCTCCTTTCATGGTGACTAAGTTAAGGAACAAGATCACGAAATTTGAGCAAAAACCGCACGAATCATTATTCAAGGCATGGGATCGTTATAAATTGTCCATTGATCGGTGTCCTAACCATAACATGCTTTTGGTTACACAAATTGATACGTTTTATAATGGTTTGATATTAAGTCATCGGGACACCATCAATGCTGCAGAGTGAGGAACTTTTATGCAAAAGACACCGGAAGAATATTACGAATTAATCGAGAACATGACCGCTCACCATAACCATTGGGACACTTCCGCAACTCGAGATGAGACGTCTAGAAATATCTCTTCTACTACTACTACCGAGAGTCTCGAAGTTGTTCGACAATTGGAATTAATGAATAAGAATTTTGTAGAAATGATGAGACAAATACAAACGGTCAAATCTGTTGATACGAAATGTGAGACTTTTGGTGGTCCTCACTCTTTTACTGAGTGCCCAGCCGTCAGTGGCTACACTCAAGAGGCCGTTTACGCTACTACGGGTAACTAAAATTTGGGGGGTAATTCCTACCAACCACAAGGTGACCGTAATTTGCTTAGCTATCGTTCGAATAATTACCTCGGACCACCCGGGTTTTCAAATCAAAGAATAATCAAAACCTGATACAATAAAATCAAAATCAAGGGAATTTTAAGCCCCGAACATTATAGCTCGAATTATCAAGCTCCAAACAATCACGAAAGAGGGCAAAATTTCAAACAAGGAAACAATAATTATCAAGCTCCAAATTTTCAAGCTCCGAATTATCAAGCTCAAGTTGGACCTTCAAACGAGTTAAAAAACTACATGAAGAGTAATGAAGCTATGTTAAGAGCAATGCAAACTCAAATGACGAACATGAAAATGGAATTACGAAATGAGTTCAAATCTACGATTGATGCTTTTAAGAACAACTAAAATAGATAAATCAAACAATAAATAAGAAATATTAAACAATATGCAAATTCAACAAATCCTGGGTGGGATCACTTCCTAGTAATACCGTTGCTAACCCGAGAGGTGACGTGAAAGCTATTACCACCCGAAGTGGTGTTGCTTATGATGGACCTACGATTCCACCTACTCCTTCCCCTCTCCTGAAGGAAGTGGAACGTAAAACCGAGGCAACAAAGGACAAGGTGCAAAATACAAGTTTAGGAAGTACCGCCACACGTCCAACTCTCCCAGTTGGTCAAGAGGGAACACTTGATGGTGGGTTGAGTAATTCATTAAATAGTGGTTGAAACAAAATATCCCAATCAGATCTTAAAGGTGGTATAAATGGTGTTGAAGGGGGAGGGTTTGGCACGAGTCCTGAACTTATTGTTGCAAGCGTCATATCATGGAGTGCGGGTCCTAAACTGATTTGTTCATAAGCCATCACAGTCAGCTAATCAAAATCTACATGAATTGTTTCAATGATTCGTCTGGTACGTCAGCTGTAAATTTGAAATGCTTTCTTTGTGGGTGCATAGCCAATGAAAATACCAATATCAGCTTTTGGTTGTAACTTTCCCAAGTTCTCACTGTCACACCCCATAAGTTTTAGGTCAACATCTTAAACCTTTCTGATTATTATCTTTGACTTTTTCATGTTATGTTTGAATCTAACAGTTTACCGGGAAGTTAAACGCGTAAATCTGAAAAAACGTCATCGGGCGCGTCCCGGCATCGGTTATTAAATTTAGGCCTTATATGAGATATTTTAACGTTTCTAAATTTTTCATGATTTTTAATCACTTCCGATATTAATTTTAAGGTTTTATCTTTTAAATTGCGTTTTTCGCGTTTTTGACCAAACGGAACCCCGAAATCCCGAAATCTTTTCGTGTAAACTTTAGTTATCGTCCATCTCATTTCATTAAGTGAAAATTTTTGTTCATATCCCTCCCTCCTCTACATATTAGACGCCAAGACCAAAACAACCATGGCATTTGAAATTAATTCCAAGCATATTATTTTTGAAAACTACATGCATGTGCATGAAAGTGACATATGAGGGAGTCACTCTTATGTGTAACCTCCCCATATAACCTCATGCATGTGATACTTACATACTCTTACACTATTTGACTAGTAAATTTTGAACCAAGAATTAGATACATGAACCTTGATCTAAAAACTTGACTCATTTGGTCCTTTGTGGCTTGTCCTAGCCACCACTAACACACACACACACTTGGTGTGTGTTGGTCACATGGGGGCACATTTTAACCCTAAAACCCTAATGTCTCTTCCTATATAAACCCCACTATAACAAGTTTAGGTCATTTCATTCACACATAGCCTCACAAAAATTTTCCTCTCTTTCTTTCTTCCCTTTGGGTCACGGCAACAAGTACACACACAAACACATCCATAACGTTTGATTTTCTTCAAAATCCAAACATTTTAAGTTCTTTTCCAAGGGTTCCTAAGGTAGATCCAAGTATTGGTTGGTTGATTTTCAAGGGTTTCTCAAGATTATAAAATTAGGGTTTCTAATTTTATAAGTGGGTTTTATAGATCTAGTCATTTTGGGTATAGATCTTGTGATTCTCTACTTGTTTCTTCATTCTTGTAAGTATTTCTTCATCATCTCTTGTTTCATTTCTTTTATTCTTATGAATATTGTTCAAGTTTAAGAGTCCATGTGTTTCTGTTACTTTTTTAAAAAGAAATGGCAAAATATCTTGACAACTTTTATAAAAATAGAAGTATTATGTTTGTTGTTTTATAAGTTATGGTGAGATGAGTTGAAAAGTGTGTTGCAACAATAGAAATGAAGAGATTAGGTTAGTTTAATGTGTGGTTTTGTTGTGGATTAGTTGTGAACGGAGATTAGGCTAGACTATGCACTATTGTGAAGTTTGAGTGGATTTTGGTTGCGTTTTTGACAAAAAGTGCTTGCTATCCCAAAATTGTTTGGAGGTTTTGAGCGACCTAAAAATATTTTCATTAGGCGTAAAAGTAGTTTTTGAAGAGCTTCTTTTGAATAGATAGTTTTTCACATATCGCACTTTAAAATCGGACTTAAAACGGCCAAGTTATAGCCAAATGAAACTTGAAACATTTTTCGGCAAAACCAAATGAATAGTGTGCTGATGCAAATAGTAAAAGGGGTTTCGGACACTTTCGAACATTTTTGGACTTTCTAAACTCTAGCGAAACATATAGTAACACATATATATATATAGATTAGCATCATTTAAAGACGTCATTAACATATTTTAGGAAAAACGATAAAGTTACTAAAAATAGTAAATTTGGTAAAACTTAGCGGATCGGACTTGGAAGTTAAGCGATTATGGTTAGTTAGTGCATTTTGAAAATATGGATGTCTTTTCTCTTGAAAGCGTGTCGTATAAGTTTTGGTTATCTTTCGTTTACCTAAGACGCGTCATTTATTTAGGTCGCGTGTAGGACCTTTCGGCTTTATTTCTTCCTCGTTGATTATCGATTCACCACTTGCTTAAGGTGAGTTCATAGCCCCACGTTTTACCTATTTTCAAATGCTTTATACTTTGGGGTGAGAAACATTGTTTGCTTTTAAAATTGGACACAAGTTCTTAACGTGAGTTTTACATGTTTATGTGTTGCCTAAGTTTGCTTACAAACCACTATTGCCCGAACTATCATGAACCGTTAGTCACCTATGGCCAATTGGATTGGTTAAGTGAGCGCGAATGCGTAAATAGATCTATTGGGACTAATTATCCCTATCTGCTTTGGTTCCACTTAACGAAGAACAAACGGATATATGTCATGTCGATGTGCGTTGTGGTGGTCTTTGGTTTGGGACACCAGTTAAGGGCAGGAATACTATGTGGCATGATATGATATGCCCTGTTGTTATTAGCATCGGTGTCATGAGCTTAGCGTAACAGTAAATACTTTTTATGTGATGTTGTATCTGTTATAGTAGTCGCATACGTTTTGAAATCTTGTGGTCCACTCTTGTATTAACTTAAACCTATGAATTCACCAACATTATGTTGACGTTTTAAACATGTTTTCTCAGGTGCTTAGCTTGGCTTGATTCTTGATGCTAAATGGAGTCTATGTGCTATGTGACTTCGCCAATTTCAAGACTTATCTATTTATATACTCGTTGTCATTATCAAACTTTGTTATGCTTCCGCTACATCTAACTTTCTTATGACCGGTTGTAAAACTTAAATTAATTTTCTTTATGCAACGAGTACAACTTTTTCAAACGTCCATGATTAGTGGTCGTTCTTTATCGCTTTGTGTTCGGATTGTTATGACGTCACGCCCTCGGACACGTATTCCGTCCAGGCCCCGTCTGGGGGTGTGACAAATTGGTAATCAGAGCCAAGGTTATAGAGAACCAGGTAGTTATACTAGGTCTGGTCTATAACCAGTATGTGATCCTATGTGCCTCTATCTGTACTTACGTGTTGTCTATCATTGCTATACATATATATAAGATTTTGATATATACTTGAGACTATTATATATTGCCATATTTACCTTGCCATTCATTTCATCGTTTCTTTATGCCTTGCATGGTTTCATATAAAGGAGATTTATATAAACTTTTGCTTGTGCAGATCATGGCAGCTTCAGCTATTGCTATTTCTTCTGATTCTTCAGATGAGAGTGTGGGATCACCGCCCTCTCGGGTTATTCTTTTTGGTGATATTCCTACTGTTATTCCTTCTACTTCTGTGGTTGCTCCAGAGACTTCTACTATTGCTCTTGTTATTTCATCTGCCGCTCCTGTGGTTGAGACGACTCTTGTCGCTTCACCCACTGGATTGTGTGGCTTGGTTCCCTATTCGGATTCTGATTCTGATTCACCAGATGAGATGTCTTCACCAGAGCACATTTCCCCGCTACCAGCTATTTCACCATTCTTATGCACCGATTCTTCTAAGGCTCCTGATTCTTCTGATGGACCACCTTCTCAGGATCCATATGTGATGGTTGTTGCTCGTTGGAGGAGCAAGGTAGCATCACGTCCATCATCATCATCTGAGTTTCCTATTGCTCCTGTTACTGCCCTGCCCGGGATTCGTCGACGGTCAGCGATTCTTATCCGACCCGAGGAGGCTATTCCTTTTGGTCGACCTTACCGCACCCATCTTAATGGGCCGCGTAAGTTGTTGATTACGAGGAAAAGAGTTGGACCTTTACCAGCTCGTAGATTAACATGGAGGCGTGCATCACCTCATTCTTCAGACCACTACCCACCTTCTTCTAGTTCATCTCCGGATTCTTCGCCAGTTCATTCTTCGGGTTTGGATACACCAGATCAGGCTCATTCTGGATCTTCGACTAGAGATGTACCACCTAGATTGTGTTACCCTCCGAGGAGAGCACCACGACATAGTGAGGCATTTCATCGTTGGTGTGCTTCTCCATTATCTACTTTGTATCTACCGACTACATCAAAGTCATCATCAGGAGATTCATCAGAAAGACCACTGCATTCATCTTCACATTCTGCTGGACCATCTCATAAGAGATGTAGATCCCCGGTTGATTATGTACCATCATTTACACCAGTTATGGGATCATTAGCTCCTACCCGTGTTGATCTCTTACCACCTCGTAAGAGGTTCAAAGATTCATATTCGTCTGAGGCTAGCATAGAGGAGGATACCGAGATTGATCCTTTAGAGACCGAGGTTGATATGGAGTTGGTTTTTGGTGATGGGGATGATGTTAGAGATCATGTTGAGATTGACCCTAGGAATGTCAAGGATGACACCGAGGAGTATGAGACTAACACCAGTGCTGGAGACACGGTTGAGGTAGGTATCGACCTGATGTCGGCACCGATAGTTGAGGAGGAGATTGTAGAGCCAGCTGGAGAGGATTCTTCTGATTCGTCTGGCACTAGGGATGGCATTGTTAGGTCATTCGAGGATATGCCAATTGACTTGGATGATGCTGTGCGTGACTTTTACCATCACATGTCTGAGGTTCGTACTGATAGGATTGTCGGGATTGAGACTGTTCAGAGACGGTTGGAGGCCGATCAGCTGATAGCTAGGGGAGAGAGAGCTGGGATGATCGAGAGGATTGAGAGCTTGAGGTTGGAGAACCTCAAGGTTCGTGCTATGTTGGATATCGAGAGGGATCGTGTGAACAGTCTTCGACTTCATATGTCTCTTTCACAGGAGGAGTTTTGTCAGGTTCGTAGGGATCGTGATGATACTTGGGGGAGACTTAGGAGATTAGAGTCGTATGTTGTGAGACATTTGGGTTTTCGCATTAGACTAGTAATACCATGATCATGTAGGACACTAGACTAATGGTTAGGTCTAGATGTTAGCAGTAGAAATAATTATGGATCATGTACCTATTTTGGATTTTGTTGTAACCGAATTATGCTTTTATTCATGTAATGAAAAGCTTGTTTTGATTCTCTCGCCTATTTATCTATATTGTTATTTATTCGTTCTGGCAATCGTGTTGTAATTATATTTTATTTCATAGCATGTATTAAATGATCGTTATCTAATAATCGTGTATTGTTTCAAAATCTCACCATGGGTTGTGTCTTGTGATGTAGAACAATGACTAACACTCGTTCTGGGATGACCCCTGCCGTAATTGAAGAAATGATCAACCAATGTGTGGACGCAGCTCTAGAGGCTTGTCAGGTTAACCGAGATCTTGGACTCGGGAATGGGAATGACAATGGTGGAGGATATGGTAATGGAAATGGTACTGGAAATGGAAATAACGAAGGCGACGACGGTGACGGTAATGAGAACCGTAATGTGAATGGAAGAGGCGATAGGCCTGGTGCTCGTGAATGTACTTACCAAGATTTCATGAAATGTCAACCACTGAGTTTTAAAGGAACAGAAGGAGTGGTTGGGTTGATAAGATGGAGTGAAAAGATGGAAACTGTGTTTCACATCAGCAACTGTCCGGAAAGATATCAGGTGAAGTATGCTACCTGCACTTTACTCAACAGTGCATTAACCTGGTGGAATTCTCACAAGAGAACCATCGGAACTGATGCTGCATACGCTTTATCATGGAGAGAGCTGTTGAAGCTGATGACTGAAGTGTACTGCCCGAGAAATGAGATCCAAAAGATGGAAACCGAGTTATGGAATTTGTCGGTGAAGAACAATGACATGGCTACTTACACTCAAAGGTTCCAAGAACTTACCATGATGTGTACTGGTATGTGCTTAAATACACATACCTTTTACCTAATAAAACGAGTAAAAAAGACCAATAATGACCAATAAATACAGAAAAATGCATTGTATTCGTTTGTATTGTGAATTGTGTCTTGCAGGTAACAGATATTCAATAAAAAGACAAAAACGAAGCATAACAGACAAAACCGAGCACGGGAATGGAAAGAGTACGAAAATACCAAAGCCGAAGGCTTACCCATCTTCTATGGACCAAGCACAAATCCTAATCTATATAAACCATCAACCCACTAGCCTTAAATGATAAACCAAAGCCCATTTATCCTTATCTAATAATAAGCCGGCCCAAATTGAGATGAATAAAGAATAGGCCCAAAAGCCTTATACCCGTCCCTTGAAAGTCAAACCAACAAAGAACCCAGTTAAAATTACTATAGCCCTTTCTTTTTTCCTCTCATTTACCTCCATGAACGAGAGCAGGGTAAATCCACCAAGTACACGTACTCCCGTCCTTCTAGAAGCATTCTTCTGATAACACTGACACCCTTATTAGCTACGCTGGCAATCCCACATCATTTGATTGGCTAATGAGGCGTGTATACCATCCAACAGTTCAAAGATTGAAAGATTGTGAGGCGGTTTGAATGGAGGGCCAAAATTAGAGGATTGAGGAGCGTTCTAAGGGCTAGAAGCTTCGCTACACCCCTATAAATAGAGGGCCTCACACACATAATGGATCATCTAGTGTAGAATTTTAGCTTAGCTTAGTAGTATTTAGCTTATTGTAGTCATTTTTTTAGCTTATTGTCTTAATTTTGATGCATTTTCCTTTTTAAAAAGCTGTATTCACTTTTGAATATCAATAAAATTCAGTTGTTGTTTAATACATGTTTTTACTTAGTGCACTTATGGTTTGTATAAGCTCAGTTTTAATCAAAATAATCTCTATAAGCTCTTCTAATATAGCTTAATATGCTAGTTTATAGCTTTGTTTTAGTTTAATTAGAGCTTATTTTGATTCTGTCAACTTGCTTAATTAAAACTGCTCAATATCATAGATTATTAGATAGTGCTTATATTTCCATGCTTTATACTTAAAAGTCATCTAATATCATTAAGTGTTATTTGTTTTCAATAATATATGATTAATCAAGTCTTTTGTAGTGTGAAAATTGAAAAATCAATTTTAAAGGGGTGTTTGGGTCAAGCAGTACTAACTTAAGTTAGTACTGTTGGATTGATTTTGACCTTTCAATCATTTTTAACAAGCTTTAAATTAGTCTAGTAGTTAGTTTAAATTAGTTTTTAAGGTCTAAAATTCAAGTTTAAGGTTTGTTCTAATCATGGTTTGAATCTGTGAGTTTTAAGCTTGTTATAGCAGCTTATTTGGTTGGATCTTGTTTGGCAGAAATTTTATGTTGATGTCATGCTTGTTAGAGTCTCATGACGCAGTAGAAAGTAATTGATAAAAGCGTGCAATTGACCTTTTGTTTAAATCAAAATCTGTCCAAGTTTCATGTTCACTTTTATAACCCAAAAGGCAGATTTCATTAGCAAAATTGGATAAGTTTAAACTTGTTTCATGATCGGATTTTGAGAATATAAGCTCTTTGCACATCAAGCTTGATCTGTTTTTAGCTTTTGAGTTTTTAAATTCTCTTTTACTAGCTTAAATCTAGGGCTGAAAAAGCCAATTTGTCTTTTCTAAAACTTAATAAAAATCCAATAAAGAAGTATTGTTGTTAAGCTGTCAGTTTTTAAGTCTTATTTTCTTGCTTATTTCTAGGCCAAATTTCCTAAAATTTGTTTTTATATGTTCTTTAGAAGCTAAACTTTGGGCCTGTTTCTTTTTTTCCTGTCTAGATAATGTGTCCTGTTACCTAGCATGTCCTGTTTGGAATTAGTTTTACATGAAAAATGAAAGTTTCTTTTTTTTTTGCTTAACATGTATGTTCTGTTTGAAATAACCATTTTATCCTTTTGTTTGAACAAGAGTGGAAATACATAACTGAGTATGTATTATATCGCCATCATCAATCAATTCTATTAACAGATGTCCAGATTACATAACATTATCCACATCCCAACCACCAATTCCTTCACCACACCAATCATCACCTCATCCTCTACCACTTCGTCATTCACCACCTCATTCACCACCTCAATCTCTACCTCATTCCTCACCACCTAGGTCATATGAAGCACCTCTCCCTGAAGGTAACACATCAGGAAGTGCTGAGGCCAGTTTACAACTCAAGGAATTGATGGTACTTGTACCTAGCTTGGTGTCTAGGGTTACTGGTTTAGAGACAGAGTTGAAGGAAATCAAACAGACACTAGGGAATGCTGTGGTTAAATTGGTAAAGAAGGTGAAATCTCTAGAGACAGCTTTGAAGAGGAAATCCAAGAAAGTACTCATATCTGAATCAGAGGGTGAAGAATCAGAGGATCAGGGGAGGAAAATTTAGGATATTGATGATGATCCTCTAGTTTCTTTGGTTAGAGAATCCATGAAAGAGAAGTCAACAGATTTTGTTACTCCTACAAAAGCTTTAGGGGAGGCTCAAGAAGAAGAAATTAGTCCTACAATCTGGAGGGGCAGCTAAAACATTTTTGTCAAAGTTGCTTCTTAGGGTGTTAGCAGGAAAAGCAACGATACGGGGGGGGGGGAAGGGCAAGAGATACAGGAGAAAAGCAAGGTCTATGGCTAAAAAGATTGATACTGGATTGGATGCTGAAGAAGAGATTAATACTGGCAGAGAAGAAATTAATACTGGTATTGAAGAGGTTAGTACTGGTAGTACTAAAGTTGATTCTGGTACTGCTAGTAAAAGGGGTCAAAGGGAAGGAAAGGCTCCAATGGTTGAAGAGGATATCCAGGCTACTCACAAAACTAAAGAACAAATGAGACAAGAGGAAGCTGGATTGGAAGAGGCTATAAAGTTGCAAGCTCAATTGGATGAAGAAGTTGCAAAGCAGATTCATTTAGATAAAATGATAGCTAAAAGAATGGCAGAAGAGGAAGCTTTAACAGAACAACAAAAGAAAAGAAAAGCTCAAGTTCAATTTGAAGCTCAATTTTATACTAAAGAAGACTGGGATGCTATTAAAGCCAAGCTAGAAGCAAATGCAGAGTTGCAAAAGATGTGTTGGGAAAGAGGATTGCCTTACAAATTTTGTCAAAAAGAGAGGCAAAATGTAGAATCAAAGAAAGAAACACTTTGCAGAGGAAAGAGCTAAGGTAAAGAGAAACAAACCCATGACTAGTCATCATAGTTAAGGATATATATGTCAAATTATCTTAAGAATCAAGGACTCGGAAGCTTTTCTCAGTTAAAGAAGTTTAAATTTGAAGAGATAAAGAAGAGTTTGAAAGTTCATTCAGTCAGATTGATACTTTTGTTCCTATAAATCTTGAAGCTACAAAGGCAAAATTGAAAAGATATGGAGAAGAGCTTCAGACAAAAACTTCAAAGAAACAAAAGATTGATGATAAAGATGTTCCAGCTATAGGAGAAAAAGTTGCTGAAGTAAAGGAGAAGGAGCCTAGTAAAAACGAAAAGAAGCAAAATGCTAGAAAGAGGGTAGTAAGATTGACAAGAGTGCACAAGAAGATTCAGAAACTGATAAAGAGGAATCAGTAGAAGCTATGAATCCTACTCCTTTGACTACAAAGTCTGATAGTGTGGTAAATTGGAAGATATTTTAGCAAGGTCAAAGAAGTATTTATTACAGAATAAATGAGAGCAAATCGAAGCTGATACAGTCTACATGATCTTTGAGCTTTGAATAAGAGACTTCACAAGAAAGGATCTTATAAAGTTGTACAGATTGGTAATGCATAAGTATGGAATAAATAGGCATGAAGATGCATATGACAGAGTGCTTTGGAGTGATCTCGGGACTATGTTTGATCCACCTCTCATTGAAGATGCTATTTGGAGCTTACCACTTCAACAAAAGATGGTTAGTTGGAGGTATTATGATAAGAGTGAAGTACATTGTTTAACTTTGGAGGCATGCACTATATATATGTTAGCAGATAGAAATTAACCATTGTCACAAGATGTTTGCCAAGTGATGCTGAAAATGAAGCTTCTAGATGGAAAAATGAATGAAGTTTGCTATAAACTCTTGAAGATGATTAAGAAGCAAGCTGGGATTAGAAAGTGATGAAGTTATCAGAAGCAGTGGGCATGTTTTTGAAACTATGGACTATTATGGAAGTGAGAAGGGTTTGGGTGTTGGCTAACCACCACACAACAAATGATTATCAGTTTACCATGCTTAATAGGCATAAGGACTGGCTAGTCCAAAGCAAACAACTTGGTAAAGACTTCTCAAATCCGTTTATGGTTGACAATTTACCAAAAACTGTATGGTAATCAATGCACCATAGTATTGCACTAAAGCATCGCTACTCCAGGAGCAAACGGGCTTTACTGGTAAAGAGAATTCCAAAACCGTTGATAAAAAAAGCTGATAGTTTGCTAAAACTATTAAGGTTAACAATGAACTTGTTACTACAATGAAGCATTTGACTATCCTAGCAACGGCTCTAGGTAAAGACATATCAAATCCGTTGATGGACTGTTAGTGATTGCAAAACCTATAAAGCCAACTTATTGGAATGTTGCTTGTGTAGCCTGTGAAAGAAGACAAAGACTAAAAGAAAATGTACGATCTGGTTTTTACAAAGAAACATCAAACAGATCATCATTTCAAGAAAGCTGAATGAACTTGAAGGACCATTCTTGGATACAAATCTGCAAAAGCCGAGCAAACAAAGATAAAACTGTATAAACTTGAAGTTAACAAGTGAAGTTTAAGTTTAGGGGAGGATTGTTAGGAATTTTGTATAACAGAATTAATTCTGTTAGTATTATAGTTAGTTCTGCTAGTATAATAGTTAGTACTGGTAGATAGGTTTAATAATAGTTAGTTACTAGGCAAAGTATTATATATTTAATACGTTTTATGTAATAGTTAGTCATGATTACGCAGAATGTATTAGGAGGTTTATGATTGGAGAATGAGTTTTATTTAGATATAATGAAGGGCATTAGATTGATGATATCGGGGGGGGTTTTGGAAGTTTTGGTTTAATAGTATTTGTTTTGATGAGGTAAATAGGCATAGTTAGAAAGAGTTCTAAAGAAGAATCATAGAGATCAATATAGTAAATCATTGTTTAATAATACTGTAACCTAGCAGATTCAAAAGTACTATAATAAAAGTGTTTTGATTGTGTTCTTCTTTGCATTGTTGATTAAATTCCTTTCCGCGAATCAATAGATGGTTAACATTGTTTCCATCTTGTTACTTTTAGATTTATCTAAGGCAAACAAAACCCTTTACAAGCTAAAGGTTAATGATCCATTAAGACAAAGGATCCCTAACGATACTTCGACCCAAAAGAGAGAAGTGTTTTTACCGCTTCGCGCTTACCCGCTCTTCCGCTTCTTTGTGCGTTTAACAAACCCTTTACAAGCTAAAGGTTAAGATCCATTAAGCAAAGGGATCCTACACGAACTTCGACCCAAAAGGAGAAGGTTTTTAAAACTCTTTGCGCTTACCCGCTCTTCCGCTTCTTTGTGCATTTATCTAGAGAGCTGTCGTATACTTGTTCGATTATCGGCTACAAAAATATTTTCATTTTATCTTATTTTTCTTATCTTGTTTTTAGTGCATGAGCACTCGTTCTAATTCTTCTAATCTATTTTCTCCGCTTAGAGACCCCGAGAGTCTTATTCGACGAAGGAATTTAGGTGAACCATCATCTCTTTTCAATTTTGAAGAAGTTATGAGCATTCCTTATAATAACATGGGATCGCCTCCTGCGGGACCCCCTCCTCCTAATAACAATGGTCCACCTCTGATGGTGCAACCTAACGGGCAAGCTCCCCGATCAATGGAGGAGTTGTGTCAACCGTCTATTATAGACGAGCGGCGACTCAATTGTCCACTGATTCTAACAATCAAGCTACGGATTTGGTCCTTCGTCATCACATGATACAACAATTTCAAAATTCCACAATTCATGGGATTATCCGGGCGAACGATGCCATAAGACCATACTGATAAGTTCTTAGAAATTATAACTCAACATTGAAACAATAGGGTCTCCGAATGACGCCCTTAGGGGCGCTTGTCTCTTTTTCCATATTTCCTTGACGCATCATGCTATCGCGTGGTATGATCGCCTTCCAAGGAAACCATCACGTTCTTTTCGATGTATGAGAGGAAATTTCTATCAAAGATTCGGGCTCCTTCATGGTGACTAAGTTAAGGAACGAGATCATGAAATTTGAGCAAAAACCGCACGAATCGTTATTCGAGGCATGGGAGCATTATAAATTGTCCATTGATCGGTGTCCTAACGATAACATTGCTTTTGTCACACAACATTGATAACGTTTATAATGGTTTGACATTAAGTCATCGGGACACCATCAATGCTGCAGCGGGAGGAACTTTTATACAAAAGACACCGAAAGAATGTTATGAATTGATCGAGAACATAACCGCTCACCACAACCATTGGGACACTTCAGTAACTCGAGACGAAACGTCTAGAAATATCTCTTCTACTACTACTACCGATAGTCCCGAAGTCGTTCGATAATTGGAAATGATGAATGAGAATTTTGTAGAGATGATGAGACAAATACAAATGGTCAAAACTGTTGATACAAAATGTGAGACTTGTGGTGGTCCTCATTCTTTTACCGAGTGCCCAGCTGTCGGTGGCTACACTCAAGAGGCCGCTTATGCTACTACGGGTAACTATAATTTGGGGGTAATTCCTACCAACCGCAAGGTGACCGTAATTTGCTAAGCTATCGCTCAAATAATTACCTCGGACCACGTGGTTTCAATCAACCAAATGTGCAAAATAATCAAAACCGATACAATCAAAATTAAAATCAAGGTAATTATCAAGCTCCAAACAATCAAGGGAGAGGGCAAAACTTCAATCAAGGAAACAACAACTATCAAGCCCCGAATCTTCAAGCCCCGAATTATCAAGCTCAATTTGGACCTTCGAACGAGTTAACAAGCTACATGAAGAGTAATGAAGCTATTTTGAAAGACATGCGAACTCAAATGACGAACATGAAAACGGAATTACGAAATGAGTTCAAATCTTCTCTCAATGCAAGAACCAACAAGATAGAGAATCAAAACAATCAAATGATGACTCAAAACAACAACTTAAGAACATGATGCTAATTTCTTTCAATGCAACACAAAAACAAAATCAAAGTACCTCAGGTTCGGGATCACTTCCTAGTAATATCGTTGCTAACCCAAGAGGGGACTTGAAAGTAATCACTACCCAAAGTGGTGTTGCTTACGATGGACCTACGATTCTTCCAACTTCTCTTCTCTTCCTAAGGTGGTGGAACTGAAATGGAGGTAACAAAGGATACGGTACACCGAGTACCAAAAAACATCCAACCTCGGGGGGGGGGGGGGGGGGGGGGGGGGGGGGGGGGGGGGGCGGTTTGTGCGCGAATGTTCTATGGGGGGGGGGGGGGGGGGTCCGGTAGAACCCAAGGAAGTTTGCTGCCAAATGGTCTAAGCTAAACAGTCGGATACCGTTTATCCCTTCAAAGACGTAATGATACAAAACCCGTGAGAAAAATAATGGATTCATTATACTATAATTTCTTCAATTGTTCCAGGAAAAATTGACAACTTCAACAATTAAGATTGGGCGGATGATTTACTTCTTATGCCAGGTTAGAATTTTGATGCATATCTTTTTAGGGACATGGTATTTTGTGGTTATAAGGAAAATATGATTGATTTGGGGTTTCACCCGTTATATTGAATTTTCTCGGCGGGTGCTTCTTAAAAAGTTGCCCGAAAAGCTTGGAGACCCCGATAAGTTTCTCATACCATGAGGATTTTTCCGTGTATGGTTAAATAGCTTAGACTTGGCCGATCTTGGCGCTAGCATCAACCTTATGCCTCTTTCCGTATGGAAGAATCTTTTTCTTCCCGATCTTACCTCCAGTAGTATGACTCTTGAACTTGCGGACCGAACGATTACTCGACCAAAAGGTGTCGCCGAAGATGTCTTTGTTAAAGTGGGGAAGTTCCATTTACTGCGGTTGTCGGATCCGGTTGAGGGGTTTTTGGTTTGGATAATTTGAGAGATCGTGTTGGGTTGTTGGGAGTGTGTGTATTTAGTTGGTCTCTATCTTCTCTCTCTAGGGTTCCCCCTTATTCTCGGAGAAAACCTTTTCTAAGGACGGAACGTGCATTAATTGATGTTTATATGGAGATGAAATAATTCTTAGATATAAGATGAAGCCATAAACGCTTTAATGTCGGGCTCACTTCAAGTCACTCCTATAGATATGATGATGCATCGGTTAATCGAATAAATGTCATAGACGTTACATGCGAGGAGTATGCTCAATAGGTGCTCGGATTTTCAGGTAGATCGTCAAGTGGCAATCCCACTCCTACAAATCCTATCATCACTTATCCTTCCTCCTCGTTCACTCCTTTTGAGGGAGGAGGTTTCATTTTGGAAGAAATTAAGACTTTTCTACATACCCCGGATGAGCTTTCTAATTTAGATGACGATTATTACGACACGGAGGGAGACATTCTTTACCTTGAAAAATTGTTAAATGAATCCCTCTCGACATCTCCCTCCGATGAAGAATGACGACCTTAAGCAAGTTGATGTTACTTTAACAAAGCCTTCAATCGAAGAACCACCGGAACTTGAGCTTAAGGATTTACCTTCTCATTTAGAATATGCATTTTTAGAAGGAACCGATAAGTTACCCGTCATAATTTCAAAAGAGTTAAAAGATGAATAAAAGAACGCCCTTCTAAGTTTCTTAAGTCCATACACACGGGCATCATCTCAAGAAAACTCACCGACATTACAGGGTATCGACCCTAGTTTTTGGTACTCATAAGATCTTAATGGAAGATGACTTCAAAACCAATGGTTCAACTCAAAGAAGGGTAAATCCAAAAATTCATGAAGTTATCAAAAAGGAAGTTATCAAACTCCTTGATGCTGGATTGATTTACCCTATCTCCGATAGCCCGTGGGTTATCCCCGTTCATTGTGTGCCAAAGAAGGGCGGTATGACCGTAATTGAAAATGATAATAAATGTGTTGGAGCGACGAGAGGCGAGCGATTAGTTACTGATGACGCAGTATGCATTGACTACCTAAGAAAAAAAAAAAAATAAAAAAAAAAAAAAAATGGGGGGGGAAAAAAAAAAAAAAAAAAAAAAAAAAAAATAACGAAAGTTTAAATAATGCCACACCCGTAAAGTTCATTTCCCCTTTCCGTCTATTGACCAGAAGATGCTTGAGAGACGCTCGGGAAATGGATACTATTGGTTTATAGATGGGTTGGTGCAATGGATACGGTTCAATATACCTATTATTTAAAGGCCGAGGGGAAGAACCAAGATAAGGTCCATAATTCATTTGCACGAAATGGGGAAGTTTGCCTACCGTAAGTATGCCTTTTGGTTTATGTATATGCTCCGGGCACTTGTCCAAAGGGCAGATGGCCCTATTTCCACTACATGATCGAGGAAACAATGGAGGTCTTCATGGATGATTTCTCGGTCTTTGGGGATTCTTTCTCGTCTTGCCTCTCCAATTTAGACAAAATGTTAAAACGGTGTGAAGACACTAACTTGGTTCTAAATTAGGAGAAGTGTCATTTCATGGTTAAAGAGGCATTGTCCTTGGGCCAAAAAAATTTCAAAGTCCGAGATAAGGTCGATAGAGGCAAAAGTTGATGTTATAGCTAAACCCCGCATACCGACTTCCATTAAAGTCGTTCAAGAGTTTTTTAGGTAATGACGGGGTCTATCGCAATTTTATCCAAGATTTTTCAAAAATCTCCCTGCCCGATGACCCACTTCTTGAAAAAGAAACTATCCGTTTTGTATTCCTCGAATAATGTTAATTAAGCGTTTAATATACTAAAAAGAAGTTAACCGAATCCACCGATTTTAGTTTGCCAACCCGATTGGGACCTACCATTCGAAATTATGTGCGATGCTAGTGATTATGCGGTAGGTGCATTCTTAGGGCAACGTAAGACCAAACATTTTCTGCCAATACACTATGAAAGTAAGACCATGACGGATGCTCAAGCACATTACACGACTACAGAAAAAGAATTATTAGCCGTTGTATATTCTTTCGAGAAATTTCGGCCTTACTTAGTCTATCAAAGTCCATAGTGTATACGACCACTCGCCTCTTAAATATCTTCTATGCAAAGCAAGATACAAAGCCAATAATTGCTCCGGTGATTCTCCTACTCCAAGAATTAGATGTTATAATTCATGATAAAAAAGGAGCAGAGAATCTCGCGGCCGATCATTTATCTAGACTAGAAAATCCTCATGAAGGTGATCTCGAGAAAACAGAAATTAATGAAACTTTTCCTCTCGAGACCCTTGGAATAATATCTTCTCATAATGATTCAAGTACTCCATGGTTTGTGTTGGGAATTATACATTCCTGTATAATTGATTTGATTAGACAAAGTAAATACAAGAATGAAACAAGAATCAAACAAAAGGAAATAAAGAAGAGACAAGTCCGCAATTAAAGAATCTTTCAAAGATGGAGGGACTAAAGTGCAAAAGATAGGACTTACATGTTAATTAGGATTCTTGTAAACCTAGGAATCACTAGTATATAAAGAGATCCCTAGGTCCGTAGAATTTAATAGAAAGAATCGAGGAGAAAATCACAGACTTCTTCCAATGAGAAGGGTCTTATTTAAAAGTGTGTGTGTGCTTGATGATTAACTTAGTTAGTTAGATACAAAAGAAGGAGTGGGGGGGGTGGTGTAGCCCTTCACATGTTTATAGGTGGGGGTAAATAGGAATCGGTTCATTTGAGAGAAGAAAGGTGTTCAAGGTATAAATTGTTGTTTGTTGTGTTGTGATGCTGTGATGAAATTGTTACTGATGGTTTATTGGGTAATTGACGTTTCATTGATGAGTTTTAAAACGATCCTACAGTTTGCCGACATTGCAAATTACCATGCGGGGAATTTTGTAGTAAAAGGGATGTCGTCCCAACAAAAGAAGAAATTCTTTAAGGATGTAAAGCATTATTTTTAGGACGACCCCTATTTGTTTAAGATTTGTGCGAATCAAATGATTACGCGGTGTGTTTACGGCCAAGAAGCCGTTGATATCCTCATGGCTTTCCATAATGGACCCACCGGGGGACATCATGGTGCCAACTACATCGCTAAAAAAGATTTTGATGCCGGTTTCTTGCCTACAATTTACCGTGAGATGCTCATTAAGACTTGATGGACACTATTGGTGTGATGCTTGTCAACGTCAAGGCAAAATCTCGAAACGTGATGAAATGCCTTAAAATTCAATTTAAGTTTGCGAGATCTTTGATGTATAGGGCATCGATTTCATGGGACCGTTCCTGTCTTCACGAGGGAACAAGTACATCCTCGTAGCCATCGACTATTTGTCAAAATGGGTTGAAGCAAAAGCGCTCTCCACTAACAAATACTGATGCGGGGTGAGTTTGTTGTAGGGGGGGGGGGGAAAAATTGGTGAAATCCCTTTTTGGCCGGGTGGATGGGGGGGTGGGGGGGGGTGGGGGGTGGGGGGGGGAAGCGGTGGGTCATTGTGCTGATAATCATGGATCGCGGTAGCCCATTTTTGTAATGATCAATTTTGGCCTAAAGGTTATGCTTAAATATGGAGGTTACTCCATCGTCTCTCTACCGCGTATTTACACTAAAATAAGTGGGCAATGGAGAGTTTCAAATCGGTGGGCGTGATTGTTTTTTTAGATAGGTAAGTAGGTGTATAATAATGATTATGGGGATTATATTTTGTAGATATTGGGGATTGAGTAAGGTAAGAGGGGTTTTATACATTAGGGATTATAATTGTTGATGGGGGTTGAAGTTTTTGAGGGAAATGATGATTGAGTATTGTGATATAGGATGTTGGGGAAGGATTTTAATTGTTATTTGAACGTGGGGAAGGGAGGGGGGACCAGCGGGTGATCACCGTAAAGTTCAACTCAATGAACTAAATGACCTTCGTGATCAAGCTTACGAGAATTCTTTGATCTACAAAGAGAAAATAAAGAAGATCCATGACTTAAAAATTAAGAACCGCGTTTTCAACATTGGTGATCGAGTCCTTCTCTTCAATTCTCGACTAAAGATTTTCTCGGGAAAGCTAAGAACATCGCTGGACCGGGCCATCACCAATGCTCAAGTTTCCCTATGCACCGTTAAGTTTATCTTCAACTAACAGGCCAAACTTCAAGGTGAACGGTCATAGACTTAAGCACTATTTTAGAGGGGATATACCACCAATGGTTGTCCCGGATCTCCAAACTTTCCCCATGGACAATTAAATTCGGGGTCGATTCAGGCTCGTGACTCGGTTAACAAAAACATAAGCGCTTCTGTGGTGGAACCCATTCTTTCCTTATTGTAGTAGTATATTTAAGAATACGTGTAGATGATGAGGGAGGCTCGCCTCTTCCTTTCCCTCGTGTTTCGTGTTTATGGTTTTATGTCCAGGATGTCCCCCCGGATAATTAAGACTCTCTGAGCTCGTATATTTTGTCCATCGATCACAAATCGATTCTTCAATCCTTCGTATGGCTTATACAGAATCTGATATCCTAGATCTTATTAGATTCACTTTTATGCTAATAGCATACTTTAATAAAGGCCTTAAGATATGCGTAGAAACCCCTTAATATTTGGATTATGCCTTGAAATTAGTATGGGAGTGAAAGTCTCACATTAAGGACAATGTGTAGTTCTAGTATGGGGGGATCTTTCGATTCGATCTTACTTGCATTTGTTTTGTCTTCACGTAACCCTGTTTTTTCACCAAAATAGCAAAAGTATGCCAAATTTAAAAATTTTCAAAAAAAGAATAAGTGTTTCGACACATAGTATTGTCTTGTTAGAAATAAATTTTGACTTGATCGAGCATGTTGCGCTCTAGCTTGCCCCTTAACGTTTATAAATCTAAGCTTTTGCTAGTCTTTTATACAAGAAGCTTTAAATCACGAATTCTAGCTTAAAAAGAGCCAAGAGTTTGCAAGTTTCCATGATAGACTTTAAATATGCAAAGCTTGTTTTATTAGACTAAGCATTCACGGATTTTTTTATTAAAGATTTTAAATTTGTGAAGAACGAGAAACGATAGAGTTTTATATAAGTTAGATGCTAAACATAGAGTAGTTGGAACTCTTTAAGGCTCATAGAGGTTAATTGTGGCTTTTTCCCCCAATCTAGGCTTAATAAACGTGTATATAATTATTCAATAATAAAGTGTACTTTAGTTTTTTGCGATTCTTGAGATTAAAAATCACTTCCGTAGGGAAGATTCCTTCTGGTGAAAGTAAGGTACACATCGAGGTTTTGTCAATGTTGTGGGGAAATAGACTTCTGGACCATGGTCGGCTCGGCTAACCGATGTGGCAGTTGATTAAAAGACTCACATGTACTTGAAATTTGTTCTATAATAATAATAATCTATGCAATAAACCAAAGCCGAAATAATACTTATAGGGGGGGATCATGGTCCGGGCTCGCAAAACCGATGAGAACAGTCGAGTTTAACCGTGAAGGAAAGAATAATAATAAAAACTGTGGCTGATAAAAGTTTGCTGCATCTTGCCGGCTCACAACCGATGTTGCAGCCTTCAAAATAAGGCACATAGTTATAATAATCCGAGACTGATAAAAGTTGTTGCACATCTGGGGGGAGGCTCACGGAGCCGAGTGTTGCAGCCGTCTAAGGGGAGTCGATGGGATATTACTGGAGGTCGAAATATGTTTACTGTGCATCTTAGCCCAGGGCTCACAACAGATGTTGGCAGCTCCTAAAGGTACCGATGTTTATTAAAATTTTTGAATAATAATAAACCAAATTTCGAAATCTAAAGGGGTGTTTTCTAATTGTTTGAATAACGGGAGATGGTAGAGGGTTGAGGGTGTTTGGTTGAGTGGTTTTGTTTTTTTGGTGTTATAATTTTTAGGGGGGGGATGAATTATTTTGTTAATTAATGTGGACCTTATCTCACCATATCGTCTCTTTAAGAAAGGGATTTTCCAACTAATTGTGACTAAACCGGGGGTATCCTATGATAACAAGATAATGTATGTTGTTGTTAAATTATTGTGTAATAATTTTGATTTAGAGGTTATGTGGGTTTTGGGGGCGGTTTTGTGTGATTGGAAGAATATTTTTGGATTAGTTTGGGAGGGTGTGGTGTGATTAGGTTTATTAGGTTTGTTATAGGGTGGGAGTGGTTTTTATGGGGTGGGGATGGGTTTGTTGATTGGGTAGTTGTTTGGTGAAGGTGGTGTGATATGGTTGGGTGATGGGTTGTTATTTTGATTTTTTTGGGGTTTTAGGGTTGTTATATTTTTATTGTGTGGAGGTTTGAAAAATGGGTGGTGTAGGGTAGTAGGTGGGTTGGTTGATGTTTGTTGTGGAGGGGTAGTATTGGGTTGGGTGTATGGGAGGGTTAGATTGTAGGTGTGGGTGGGTGGTGGGGTGGTTGATTTGTTAAGTGGATTTGTGTAAACAAGCCCAAATAACCAAAAATGTTTGAAAAATGCAATGTAATGCTTGTTTTTTGTATATGTATTGTGATGTGCAGGTTACCGATATAAAGAAACGACAAATAATAAATGCAAAATGGATTAAATACTGAGCACGAAAATTGGAAAAGTACGAGAAACCAAAGCCGCAGGCATACCCATAGTTTTCTAAGGACCAACTCGGCCCACATATGGTTGGGGGGGGGGGGGGGGGGGGGGGGGGGTGGAGATCTGGTCAGCCCAACAAAGCTTAAACTTAAACCAAAAGCCTATTTAATAAATTCCTTAACCATATCAAAATTTTCTAAAAGAGTCGGCATGGGGTAAGCGAAGGTGGGTATACCATTTTCCCTTTCGGGGCTGAACGGGGGGGGCCGAGGGGGGGGGGGGGAGTGGAGGCGGGAGGGGGGTGGGCGCGAGGGCAAGGGAGACGTTAACATTCTTAATTATCAAAATAAAATAAAAAATACACACACAAATGTCAAAACCCCTCCCCCCCTTATACACAGTCAAATGTACTGTTTGTCACTCTCACCCTTCCCTCCATTTTCACCCCACACATCAACAGGGTAAATCCACCTAAGTACACTCTCTTCCGTCCTTTTAGAAGGCATATACTGACACGTCTGACACCTTTGGGAGCCACGCTGGCAATCCCCAGCTAATTGATTGGCTATTATGACGTGCACATGATCCAACGGCACAAAAGAGTGAAGATTAGAGGCGGTTAGGATTGAATGGCCAAGATTAGAGATGGGGGGAGCGTCTAAGAGGCTAGAAGGTTCTTCCCACTGCTATATAAGGAGGGCCTCACTCACAGAATTCATCATCTAGGATCTAGTGTAGAATTAGCGTATTTAGTTCTCTCTTTTAACTTATGTAATACACACACACTGAGCTTAATGTTTTTCAATTAATGTAATTTTCTTCTTTAAAAGCTTGTACTCAGTTTAAATAATCAATAAAAGTTTAGTTTTCCTTATTGTTAAAGTTTAATCATGTTTTAACCTTAATACTCTTATGGATGAATAACTCTTTACACACACACAACTATATAAGCTCAATAAGCTTTCTGAAAATTACTAAATAACTATCGATACACAATTAAGCTTTCAAAGCTTAACTAAGCTTATTAAACTCAATCTCTCCCAAATTAATACCCAACTTAATTGGAAGGGAAAGCCAAGACTTGGAGGAGGGCTTCCATTACCTTAATAGCTTATCCTAGATAAGCTGTAGCTTTGTAGAGTGGGAGCTACTCGAGCATAAGAGATCCGGGGTTGTTGGTATTGGGGGAGTTGCGAGTGAGTGTGGATTGGAGGTGGGTCCTTTTAAAAGCCTATTTTTTGCATTTTAGCTTTATTTTAGCTTTGTGTTAGCTATTATTAGTTTAGAATAGCTTATTACTTCGCTTATTATTGTTGTTTGATGCTTATTATGTCAGTTGTTAGTTAAATCTCAGTTTATAAGTTTTGATATAATTTAGTTAAAATAAATCCAAAAAATAGTCAGCATAATAACTATTAGCTTATTTGTTACTGGCTTATTTTATTGTTGAAATTTGCTAATAGGGTCTGTTAAGTCTTTTGTCCACTATCGGTAAGTGCTTATATAAGCTTTATATCCAAGTTTTAACTGCTAAAATGATGTTAACTGTTTTAAGGGGTTTTGACAAGACAAAGCACAACTTGAGTTAGGCTTCGTCAAGAGCCTTAAGTCTTTAGATTACCACTTTAAACATAAAATTAAGGTTATAAGATTGAAGAATTAAGGTTTTATTTAGCTAAATCAGTTTTAAAATGGGGGGGGGGGGGGGGAGGTTTGTGTGTATGCTGCAATGAATTTAAAGTCATAAGCTTCAGTTTCATAGCACTTTAGCTTGAATATGATCCTAGGTTGCTATCAATGATCATTTTAACCTCTTGTTTTGGTGTTTAATTGATGTAGAAAGAGACATACGATTCATAAAAGAGCCCCAAATTAAATCAAGTAAACCCATAATCTAGTTTACTAAAATATGAAATTATACAAGACCATGTCAATCACATATTCAATATTGAATCTTGTTTCTCAGTTAATAGACTAAAAGCTTTTTAAAATCAAAAGAAAAAAAACTACAATAATAAATACCAGTTGGTACCATCTTCTTCTTTTCCTATGTATTCACCATTAACAAAAGTTGTTGAAGCTTATAGTTAAGTGAAACGATGAAAAGAGTTTGAAGGAAGTGATATCCAACTATCTAAGTGAGGAAACAAGCACATAGGGGAAGAAGTGCATAAATGAGAAGAAGATCTCCGGCAAGAAGGAACATCAGTCATCAGGTTGAGCAGCGGTGGTAAGGATGTGGTCGATATAAACAAAGATACTGGTGATGATGGAGGATTTGAGGGTTGATTTTTGTTGATAAGTGAAATACAAGAGAAAGATACCAAAAGGTAGATTTGACTTGAATGTCCTGGATAGGAAAGACATGGGTTTTTACACCCTTTCAGATTAAGGATGATTGTTTGAAATAAGCAAAAAAGAAACTAGAAGTATTTCCTGTTTGGGATAGGAAAGTTTACCAAATGGCCCATTAAGCTAAAAGTAAATAGCCCCTTAATCTGTTTTTAGGTTTGGTGGTCTAGCTTGTTGATTTAATAGCTTAAAATTTAGCTTAAAAGTGCCTTCTAAGGCTGTTGAGATAACAGATTTGGCAAAAAGCTAATTTTGATTTATGAACTTATGGCTTGTTGGAATTGTTTATTCTAGGTTTAGATTTGCTTATTATGTTTGCTTTAAGGCCTTTGTAGCTTATTAGGGCTAAGTTTGAGCTTATAGATGCTTTTGTGCATAATCAGCTAAGCATCTAGCTTTTGGAGCCTTTACGTGCAAACTGTCACTTTAAAGCTAGCTTTTCCTAGTTTATTGTTGGATTTTAGGAAAAGTGTTTTCACAAAAGTTGCTTAATTTCAGCTTTTCATTAAGTAATTTCAAAAGAAAAAAAATGATTTTTTAAAAAGGGTGGGCACAGGGTTCGAACCTGTGACCCCCCCTTAGCACACATACGCCTCAACTTACACACTCAATACCATCTGCCCTTGGGACTTTTTCATTTGTATCTTGCACCATTAAATTCATATAGTGTTTTTTTCAGTTTTAGCTTATTAGACTATTTAGCTTATTTACTACTTATTTGTGTTAGCTTATTTTCCCGTTTTATTTTTCTTAAGTCTAGATTTGTGCAAAGTACTTTTCATTAATTTTTAGAATTTTATAAATTAGTTAAATATATTTAATAATATTTTTAGATTAATTTAATTTTTAATTCATAATAAATAAAATAAAAATCAAAAAAATATAATTCTTTTTTCTAAAATTATTTTTAGTCATTTAGGATTTATAAAAAAATGAAAAAACATTGTTAGGGTTAAATTTTGATTTATTTGCTTAAATGTCGTGTTTTTTAATTTCCCGTTATTGTTTTTACTTTAAATCTTTAATTGCCTTGTTTGTTTGCTTGCCTTTAGTTGCTTTTGTGTTTAATTTTTAGAAGTAGAATCAAAATTCAAAATATTTGATATTCAAGCATCAAACAAAATACTTTCGTGGAATTCAAATTCATCTCTTGTCGGGATACGACATCCGGGAGATATAATAATGTTTGACCTTAAGTAATTTTCTTATCAAACGGGATACTTACTATACTATAATTAGTTTGAGATATTTAGGATATATATTTAATTATATATAGACTATTTGGATCAAATCAAATTTTTGGCGCCGCTGTCGGGGAAGGGGTGTACGATTTTAGCGAAGTATTTGAAGTTAGTGCCTTGAAGATCCTTCCTCGTGAAGTTACCGTTTGTTATTTTCTATTTCCTTTTATAAAAACATAAAAATACAAAATATTTTGCTTTCAATTTAATTTTATAAAATACCAAAAAAATTAAAAAACATAAAAACAACCGTTGTGTCACTTGTGAAAACGGCTCACCTTTAGATTTACAAACTTTAAGAGAGGTTTAAGGAGGGTCAATCCAACGAACTTCGACCCAAAAGGAGAAGGTTTTTAAAATGCTTCGCGCTTATCCGCTCCTCCGTTTCTTTGTGCGTTTATCTAGAGAGCTACCGTAAACTTGTTCGATTATCGGTTACAAAAATATTTTCATTTTATCTTATTTTTTCTTATCTTGTTTTTAGTGCATGAGCACTCGCTCTAATTCTTATAATCTATTTTCTCCGCTTCGAGACCCCGAGAGTCTTATTCGACTAAGGAATTTAGGTGAACCGTCATCTCTTTTCGACTTCGAAGAAGTTATGAGCATTCCTCATAATAACATAGGACCGCATCCTGCGGGGCCCCCTCCTCCTAATAATAATGGTCTACCTCCGGTGGTGAGACCTAACGGGAAAGCTCCCCGATCAATGGAGGAGTTGTGTCAACCGTCTAATTCAAGCTACGGATTTTGGTCTTCATCATCACATGATACAACAAGTTTAAAATACCCAATTTCACGGATTACCAAGCGACGATGCCAATAGACATATTGATAAATTCTTAGAAATTACTCAACATATGAAGCAAAATGGGGGCTCCGATGACGCCCGTCGCTTGTCTCTTTTTCCATATTCCTTGATGCATCATGCTATCGCATGGTATGATCGCCTTCCAAGGAGTTCCATTCAGTCTTTCGACGATATGATGAGGAAATTTCTCTTAAAATATTTTCCTCCTTCCATGCTGACTAAGTTAAGGAACGAGATCACGAAATTTGAGCAAAACCGCATGAATGGTTATTCGAGGCATGGGAGCGTTATAAGTTATCCATTGATCGGTGTCCAAACCATAACATGATTTTGGTTACACAAATTGATACGTTTTACAATGGTTTGACATTAAGTCATCGGGACACCATCAATGCTGCAGCGGGAGGAACTTTTATGCAAAAGACACCGGAAGAATGTTACGAATTGATCGAGAACATGACCGCTCACCACAACCATTGGGACATTTATGCAACTCGAGATGAGACGTCTAAAAATATCTCTTCTACTACTACTACCGAGAGTCCCGAAGTTGTTCGACAATTGCTATTAATGAATAAGAATTTTGTAGAAATGATGAGACAAATACAAACGGTCAAATCTGTTGATACGAAATGTGAGACTTGTGGTGGTCCTCATTCTTTTACCGAGTGCCCAGCCGTCGGTGGCTACACTCAAGAGGCCGTTTATGCTACTACGGGTAACCAAAATTCGGGGGGTAATTCCTACCAACCACAAGGTGACCGTAATTTGCTTAGCTATCGTTCGAATAATTACCTCAGACCACCCAGTTTCAATCAACCAAATGTGAAAAATAATCAAAACCGATACAATCAAAATCAAAATCAAGGGAATTTTCAAGCCTCGAATTATCAAGCTCCAAACAATCAAGGAAGAGGGAAAAATTTCAATCAAGGAAACAATAATTATCAAGCTCCTAATTTTCAAGCTCCGAATTATCAAGCTCAAGTTGGACCTTCGAACGAGTCAACAAGTTACATGAAGAGTAATGAAGCTACATTAAGAGCAATGCAAACTCAAATGACGAACATGAAAATGGAATTGCGTAATGAGTTCAAATCTACGATTGATGCAAGAACCAATAAAATAGAAAATCAAAACATTCAAATAATGAACATATTAACTAATATGAAAAATCAAAATACCTCAGGTTCGGGATCACTTCCTAGTAATACCGTTGCTAACCCAAGAGGAGACGTAAAAGCTATTACCACCCGAAGTGGTGTTGCTTATGATGGACCTACGATTCCACCTACTCCTTCTCCCCTCCCGAAGGAAGTAGAACGTAAAACAGATGCGACAAAGGACAAGGTGCAAAATACAAGTTTAGGAAGTACCGCACACGTCCAACCTTCGGTTGACCAAGACCCGATTCTGGATCCCGAAGTTGCTCCGAAGCCTAAACCTAAACCGTCAATACCTTATCCTTCGAGGCTTAATGACCAAAAGCTCTGTGAAAAAGCTAATAATCAAATGTTGAAGTTTCTTCAAATCTTTCAAAGATTACACTTCGATATTAGCTTCACGGATGCTCTTCTTCATATGCTGAAGTTTGCTTCTACGTTTAAGAGTCTTCTAAGTAATAAAGAAAAGTTGTTTGAATTAGCAAAAACTCCGTTAAATGAAAATTATTCGGTGATGCTCCTAAAGAAGTTGCTTGAAAAACTTGGAGACCCCGACAAGTTTCTAATCCCATGTGATTTTTCGGAGCTAGATGAGTGCTTAGCCTTGGCCGATCTTGGCGCTAGCATTAATCTAATACCTCTTTCTGTATGGAAGCAACTTTCGCTCCTGGAACTCACTTTGACCCGCATGACACTCGAACTCGCAGACCGATCGACCATTCACCCGAAAGGAGTTGTCGAAGATGTTTTTGTGAAAGTAAGAAAGTTTTATTTTCTGGCTGACTTCGTTGTTGTTGATTACGATGTTGATCCTCGGGTTCCCCTCATCCTCGAGAGACCTTTCTTGAGGACGGCAAGAGCTTTAATCGATGTTTATGGTGAAGAATTAACTTTACGAGTCGATGGTGAGGCCATTACATTTAAAATTGGGCAAACTTCGAGAGACTCCTGTAGTTACGAAATGATTAATCAAGTCAATGTCATAGACGTTGCTTGTGAGAAGTATGCTCAAGAAGTCCATGAATTTTTAGAGAGTTCGTCAAGTGGCAATCCCACTCCTTCGGATCCTATCATCGCTTCTACTTCCCCCTCGTTCACTCCTTTCGAATAAGGAGATTTCATTTTGGAAGAGATTGAGACTTTTTTACGTACCCCGGAAGAGCTTTCTAACTTAGATGATGATTGTTACGACACAGAGGGAGACATTCTTTACCTTGAAAAATTGTTAAATAAAGACCCATCTCCGACTCTCCCTCCGATGAAGAATGACGACCTTAAGCAAGTTGATGTTACTTTACCAAAGCCTTCAATCGAAGAACCCCGGAACTTGAGCTTAAGGATTTACCTTCTCATTTAGAATATGCATTTTTAGAAGGAACCAATAAATTACTGATTCGTTATATAGCACACACTTATATAGCAACCCTAATACAGATCCTAACCGAATGCCCTTGACCAAGGCAAAAGGTCAAATTCCACAAAAGGATAAAATACACAAGTAAGAATCAATTATAAAAAGATTCCGGAAGAGATATTCCCGGGTCGTATGTCCCAACGAGGCTGCAATTGAAAGTAATCCTGGTTTGATGAGAAATTGAATGATGGAGAATATATGAATGAAACACTGATATAATTACAACTAAAATTAATTAAATAAAATCTAATTTATTCTACGGGAAACAAAAGGAAATGGGGATCTTAAAAACTACGGGAAACAAAATTAGTTAATATGGATAGAACTTAAACTACGGGAAGCATAATTAATTATTGGGAAATCCTAAAATTAAATCTAAATTAAATACGGGGAACAGAATCAGGTATCGGGAAACCTAAATACTAAAAATTAAGAAAAATAAATGCTAAATTAAATTAAAAATTAAAATTAAATTCTAATTAACTTAATTTGAAAAATAAAGAAAACTAGAACTTAAAACGGAGTCGTTTGTAAATGTACAAAACGAAAAGATAAACGTAAAAAACGCACCCGGTAAAACGGGTCTAAGACTGAAATTTAAGAAAAATTAAGCCTACACTAAATGTTATATTTTTCCTAGACACTAAATGACAAAAGAGAAATTTTTTGGTAAAAAAGAAAAATATTTTTTTATTAATTTTTTGGATTTTTTATAAATTTTTAAAGATTAAAAACTAATTAAAACTAAGAAAATAGAAAAAGACAAAAAATAAAAGTTATAAAAATTCTGAAAAAATAAAATTAAATAAAGAAAAAGTTAACAATTCTAAAAATATAAAAATGCCCAAATTTTACTGAATAAATTAAAAGTAATTAATAAATTAAGTTTTAAAACCTAATTTAATTAATAAATTAAAAAAACTAACTAAAGTTAACTATAGGGACTAACAGTGAAAAGGACACAAGGACTAACGGGGTAACAGGCTAACTAACCACAGGGACTAACAATTATAACTGTAAAAGAAGAAATTACACAAATGGTCCCTGAGGTGGACCCCGATTACAAAAAGGGTCCAAACAGCTTATTATCAAAAAGCTATAAAAGCAAAGTTGATAAGGGGCTTAAGGGGAACAACTTTTGTAAAAGCACTTATGCTTTTAGTTGGCTTAATAAGCTAGAAAAGTGAGCTTTTGGGGCTGCAAAAGCTTATTAGCTTATTTTTCTTGGCTTTTGGGATTTAAGCCAACAAATAAGCTAGAAACTAGGGGAAATAGGCTGCTAGGGAAAAAGGAATCCTAAATAAGCTATGGTATCTAGAATAAGCCCTAAAATAAGCTAGAAATGATTTAAGCTATAGTGACAGTTTTAATAAGGAAACAGAAAAAAGGGAACTTTAAGCCCTAAATAAGCTAAGCTAAAGGGGGAAATAAGCTATGAGATTTTGGGGAATTAAAGGGCTACTAATAAGCTATAAATAAAAGCTAAAAGATCCTAAGGCTTATTATCTAAATAAGCTAGAAAAGTGGGCTGAAATGAGGTGCTCAGCACCAGGGGAGCTCAAACAGTGAGCTTAAAGGCTTTTTGGGCTTATGAAATAAGCTCTCAAGGGCTTTTTAGCCAAAACCAACCTCAAACAGATAACAAAGGGAGGCAATTGAGCTTATTTCCAAAATTTTGGGGCTTAAGGCCTAATTACTACTGCTGATAATTGGGGCTTAAAAGTAGGGATTTCAAAGATCATGCATACATAAACTTTGACTTATATTGTTAATTTAAAGGGACAGCAACAAGGGCTTGGTAAATTGGCTAGAAATACTCAAATAGGCACAAACAAGGTGTGCTTAAGCTGCATAAGCAGCTTGAGCACTTGAGCTCAATTTAGCTTATTCAAAATTGGACAGAATACAAAAGACACTTAAAAATTTATTTTCAAACTAAAAGTGGTGATTTAAGAGGCTTAATAAACCCTACACACTCAGCCAAAGTTGGCTGAGTGCACTTGACCCATGATAAACCCCCATATGACCCATTTTGGGACTTATCCAAACACCCCCTTAATTTATAAAAAAGGTTGCTAACTGTTTTTTATGGGTAATGCAGGCTTTAAGAATCAATTATAATTGAGGTTTAATAACTCTTAACACATATTTAAACAATTTAAACAGAATTAAACATCTTAGATGATATTTCAAATTTCGACAAAAGCAATTTCACAAACACTCTTAACTTGTATTGAAACTGAAAGTAATACAACAAAAACTTAAAAAGAAACTGAGTACAATGATTATAAAGCAAGCTTAATTAAATTTTAAACTAAGAAAAGTAAAAAACGGGATTTTTTTCTTTGGCTTGTTCTCTTCTCTTTTATAGAGGTCTCCAAGCCTTCTTTGTTCTTGGGCTGTGTTTGTTGTGAGCACACAAAGTCTCCCAAGCAATCCTAACCTTCTATTTGCCTTGTACACCATCTAACCATTGAAGGGGACTTCGGGTTGTGTGTTTGTTGAACTGGAAAGGTTATAGGGGTAATGGGGAGGTGGGAAGTGGGTTAGGGGTACAGGGAAGTGTACTAGGGAGGTGGTATGGCTTAGAAAACCATGGGGGAGGGTGGTTTGATTTTGGCGGGTACGGGGTTGTACAGTTTTATGGTTGCAGGATTTTAAAAGGAAAGTATGGGGAAGAGGCAAGAGTGCCCCCCATACTTTCTTTCTCTTTTCATTTCTATCTTGGCCCAAAAATTCAGTTATAAAGAGGAGTTTGGATATTGACATGAATGGTCCTTGTCGTTTATAACTAAAAGAAATAAAGAAGGTTTGGACAATTACAAAAATGGTCCCTGCTGTTTATAACTAAAAGGGAAAGGGATTTTTGGAAAATTGCAATTTCAGCCCTTGTGTTTTATTTTTTCATTTTTCTTTATAAAACAACTTTCAAAATTGGCAATTTTAGCCCCTAAAGTTTTATAAAAAAGGATTTTGGGCTTTTGTTGGGCTTGGGTTTGTATTGGGCCCAATTGAGTGTGTCTGGGCCCAATAAGGTTTAGGCTTATGTTATTGGGCTTTTTCAAGCCCAATAAGGTACAGGTTTGGTTTTGGCTTTTTCAAGCCCAATGGGGGGGGGGGGGGTAGTAGGGTGGATGAAATGATTTTGGCTAGGGTGAGAAGTGGTTTTGCAGGGAAGAAGGTATGGGGCGACATACCAGTTGTAACTGGGTTTTAGGGTGGGAAAGAAGACTTTTTGGGGGAAGTATGCAGTTTGGTCCCCTGAAGTTGTATAACTTAAATGCAATATCTACCCGGTTGGCAGTTTTGGCCCTTGTCTTTTTAATCTTTTGTAATACAACTTTAGGCTTGGCAGTTTTAGCCCCTCAAGTTGTAAAATCTTCATGCGGATGACTTTAGACTTCGACTTGACTTGGTCCTTTCCTTCCCGTGCTTGGAATTGCTTGCTTTTGGCTTTCTTTTTGCTCTTTTTCTTGAATATCCGTTTCCTGCACAATACAAATGCAAACATACAAATACAATGTATTTTTGGTATGTTTTTAGTCATTTAGGTCCGCTTAATATAGAAAATGGTATGTGTATTTAAACACATATCAAAATCCCCCATACTAAGGTATTGTGTGTCCTCACGCAATGTTATGAAGTAAACATGTAAGCCCCGTTTTCACCATTTTCTGAATTTACACTAACTACAACTAATATTTTTGGATTTTCTCATTTTTTAACAAGTTTGACTTTCTTTATTTATTAATACTGGGATCATAGAATGAGAAGCGCCCGTAGAGTGATCTACGGATGTCCTGACGGATAATTTCATCGTCCTCGATTTTTCACAAGTTCCAAGCTAAGCAATTAAACAAGATCATTGTCGATATAAGTTTAGATGTTAAGCCCTCATACTTATGACTTGTGAATTTTCAACTCCCAACATGGATATACGATTGAATGTGTGTACTCATTTTAATTTAACCATAGATCAACTTATTTTCATAGTCATAATTCAAAATGAATCATGACTCAAAGCAACAACTTATTAAGACTTCGTAACTTGATTTCGAGATTTAAACTTTAGAACTTTTTGCAACATTTTTAACATCATAATCATAAGTTCTTTAAAGCTTAGGAATGCGTTGCTTAGTTTGAACCCCTACCTCGTGGTTAACGGAGCAGGATATCACAACCAACGACCGGTGTTCTTAGTTTGAAAACCCACCCCGTTGCTAGCGTAGTGGGAAATCACATCAACACCTTATTCCTAATATGGCTAAGGATTAGTGTCTTAGTTTGAACCCTCACCTAGACCTTTCTTCCAAGTGAGATATCACGACACACCAAATCCCTAGAAGTAAAGACGTCTTAGTTTGAACCCCCACCTCGTGGTTAACGGAGTGGGATATCACGACACATCTTTTACTTGCTCCATAATATCAACTGCATGCTTCATTGGCAAAATTTCAATATTCATGCATTTTTGCATTCACATTTCATTCATGCTTCTTTGGCATTTATCTATTAAATCACTACAAAATCTCGCTTTTGAAAACTCAAGTTACAAATTTGAAGCTTTTTCTGAAAACATCGATTGACTTAGTTGAATTAAATTGAGTACGTATGATTAGGTGGATTAGAAATTCACGGGAGAGAAAACCACAAGTTACTCGTATAAGTTTTTAGAAGAATCTTGCTTAGCACATAAACTTATATTTAACTCTATCATTTCTCGTTCTTCACATTATTAAAATTCAAAGCAATAGAATTCGTGAAAGCTTGGCCTAAAGGAACTAGCTAGGGCTCAACACGCCCGATCAAGTCAAAAATTATTCTTATTCTACCCAAAAGAAAAGCAAAACTGTGACAAAACACTATTTATATTTTTGAAAAATTTTCAATTTTTTCATTTTTTTGGTATTTTGGTGGTAAAAACGGGTTTACGTGGTAACAATGCTGCAGGCAACAATCAAATCGAAGATACCCCCCCAAACTAGAACTAAACATCGTCCTCGATGTTTTGAAGGGTACTACATTAATCCTAAGGCCATTTATGAGGTATGCCAAAAGATAAAACGTTAGTCGATAAGATTAGGATATCGGATTCCCAAATGAAGCTGAGGATGTGAAACTCTTGATGAATGACAAAACTGAGAGTCTTCACAATCCGGGCAATCCTGGACAATAAACAATAACAACAACATGGAAACACGGGTAATAGAAAAGACAAGCTATTTTACACAACAACAACACTTATTTATATTATAACTATGGATAAGCATGGGGTGCCTCCCACGAAGCGCTTGTTTAGGGTCGCGATGCTTGACCCATCACAAGGATTTATTGATCCTTGGGGAAAGTTTGGAGATCTGGAACTACCAAGTGTGGTACGTTCCCTCCAAAGTAATGCTTGACGCGATGACCATTCACTTTGAAATTTGGCCCGTTGGCTTGAGAAAGCTCAACAGTGCCGTACGGAAATACTCTAGTGATGGTGAAAGGGCCATTCCAACGATTTTAGTTTTGCCCGAGAAAATTCTTTTAATCTGGAATTAAAGAGGAGGACTCGATGACCAAAGTTGAAAACAACGTTTTTGATATTGGAGTCATGGATGCCTCTTTGTTTTGGCCTTAAGATCAAATAGTTCTCATAGGCATGTCTCCACAGAAGTTCATTAAGTTCAATGAGTTGAACTTCCGGTGATCACCCGATAATTACAGGGATCGAAGTATGCTGCATTAAGGCCAGTAAGGCTTTGTGCTCAAGCTCGATCGGAAGATGGCATGCCTTTCCATAACAGCTTGTAAGGGAGTACACCCGATGGGTGTTTTGCAAGCTGTTGCGGAAGGCCCATAATGCATCAAACTGTTTGTCCGACAGAGCACGGTTTTTCACCTATGGTCCCTTTCAAGGATTCCTTTTCAATCCACGATTTGATACTTCCACTTGCCCACTTGTTTGTGGTTATAAGCGGTGGAGAGACGTGAGTAACTCCCATATTTCTGCATGACCTTTTCAAACTGGTCATTACAAAAATGGGTTCGACGATCACTTATGATTGCACGGGGATGCACCAAATCTTGCGAAGAGAGATTTAAAAAATTTGCACAAACTATCGGTGGCATCAATGGTGGTGAGTGCATTCGTGCTTCAACCATTTTGGACAAATAGTCGACTGCCACGAAATATACTTGTTCCCCGTTTAAGACGGGAAATGGGCCCATAAAGTCCGCATGCCCCAAATGTCAAAAATTCACAAACTTGATGGAGTTTTGAGGCATCTCATCACGGTTGTGAAGTTTATCCCTTGCGTTGGCACGAGTCACAGTTCTTGACAAACTCGTGCATCATAATAGATTGGTAGCCCAGAAGAAACCGGAGTCAAAGATCCTATATATTGGCTGTGAGGTTTGCACCATGATGTCTGCCCGGTGGTCCATTGTAGGCAAGCTGAAGAATCACAGGAGCTTCATTGCCGTGTACACATCGCTATGATCACTTGATCCGCACAAATTTAAACAAGAAGGGTCGTCCAGAAATAGTGTTTACATCTATGAAAACTTTGTTTTTCTGCTGGGTCGACATGCCCTTCACAATGAATCTACCCGCGTGGTAATTTGCAAAGTCGGCAAACCACGGGGTTCTAGAATCTCCACGAAAGGTCACCATATTTAACGTCTCAAGAGGAAAACTTTCATTTATCTCTTTAGGATCATTGACGTTTTCATACGGGTTTTTCCATATCTGGAATATGGATCGGCTGCGAGGTTCTCGGCTCCTTTAGTAATCAATAACTTTGAAAGTCAAATTCTTGGAGGAGGAGAAACTATCGGAGAATCTCGCCTGGCATCCTTTTTTGCAAAGAGATACTTAAGGGCGGAATAGGTCCGTATGCACTATGGCTTTGTTCATGATGAGTAAGACCTGAAATTCTCGAAAGCATACCTATGGCAAGTAATTATTTTTCAGTCGTGAGTGCATTCGTTTGTGCTTCAATCAAGGTCTTACTAGCATAGTGGATAGGCCGAAAATGTTTCTCATGACGTTGCCCCAAAACTGCACCTATGGCGAAATCGCTTGCATCGCACATAAGCTCAAATGGAAGGTCCCAGTTTGGAGCAATCAAGATTGGAGCTTCCGTAAGTCTATCTTTCAATGTTTGGAAAGCTCGAATGCAGTTATCGGAAAAGATGAATGGAGTATTCTTCTCAAGAGATGGGTCATTGTCGGATATTTTTGAGAAATCCAGAATGAACCGCCTGTAAAAACCCGGCAGACCGAAGAAAACACCTTAATTCCTTTGACGGTGGTAGGGGATGGGGTAATTTTGCAATGACATCGATTTGGGCTTTGTCAACCTCAATCCTTCTTAGAAATCTTATGGCCGAGGACAATGCCCACTTTGACCATAAAATGGCTCTTCTCCCAGTTAAGACTTAAGTTGGTTCCCTTCACACCTTTGAAGCATGTCGGTCTAAACGGGAGAGGCAGTTTTGGAAAGAATTCCCAAAGACCGAGAAGTCGTCCATAAAGACTTCATCGTCCTCTCAACCATGTCCATGAAAGAATTGCTAACATACATCGATGAAACGGCCTGAAGCATTGCATAAATCCGAAAGGCATGCGACGGTAAGTAAACGTTCGTATGGGCAAGTAAATTAGTCTTTTCTTGATCTCGTGTGTCAATGGTATTAGGGAAATATCCGGAGAAACCATCGAGGAAACAGTAGATATTCAATCTCTCAAGCATTTGTGTCCATGTAACGTAGAGGGAAGTGGTCTTTGCGGGTGTCTTCATTAACTTACGATAGTCAATGCACACTGCGCCACCCCAAATAAACCCTCAGCTCCCCCCCCGCCCATCCGGTAACCAAACGAGTTGGAATCAACTCATTTTCCCGTTCACTACCACAGTTATTCCACCCTCTTTGGTACACAATGTACCGGGCTAACCCAGGGACAGTCGGAGATAGGGGTAAATCATCCAAGCTTCCGGAAGTTTTATCAACCTCCTTTTTAATATCATCGATGGATTTTTGGATTTTACTCTTCTTTGATGTTGGCCTCGCTGTAGCATAGTCCTCATCATACGAATCTTGTGGTGGTTACAAAATTCTGGGTTTATACCACTGAATGTCAGAAAGTTTCCAATCGAAAGAGCTCGCTTGAGGGACTATTAGCACCTTTTAGGAGAGCGAATTTTTTCCTCAACATCCAACTCTTAGCAATAATGACGGCAACTTTTGACGGCCCTCCAAAAATGCATACTCGAGATGGGGAGGCAGTTCCTTGAGTTCAACCTCAGTAGGTTCATCAACGGAAGAATTGGCTGTATTAGTTTCACAGACCTTAAGCTCAGTTCGGATTTCTGGGAGATAAGTTCCTTGACTTGGAGGGGGAAGTGGTGGTTCGCTATTCAAAATGGCTTCTAGAATAAGAATGTCCCCCTCAGGATCATATCGAATGATTATATGCTGGACATCCTGATCATCTGCTAGACCAAGGAAAGATCCCGGCTTCCTTCGAGAAGCCAGAAATCACTATCCCCAAATGGAGTTAGGGTAGGAGAAGAAGTAGCAACAATTGGATCATAATACGGAGTGGAATTTCCACTCGCGATTATATCAGTAAAACCAAGAACTTCTTGAGAGTATTCCTCACAAGCCATATCAATGACGTCAATCTTGTTTGCCGTCATGTGAGTGTAATTGGCCGAGTATCTCGAAGTCTGATCCAAATTGTAAGTGATGGCTTCACTTCCTATTCTAAATTAATTCACCCTTGTCACATCAATCAAAGCCACGACAGGTCTTTAAGAAGCACCTCCCGAAATAAAGGACTCTGATGTCTGGCTAAAATCTACAACCACAAAGGCGGCTAGAAAGTGAAATACACCAACTTTAACGGAGATGTCTTTGCAATTCCCATTGGTTAGAAATTGTTGATCCGCAAGTTCGAGTTGTCATGCAATTGGGAATAAGATTAGAAGTGAAAGCTTTTTCCCAGACTGAAAATGGCATTAGATTAATGCTAGCACCGAAGATTCCGGCTAATGCCTAACCATTTCAATCCATCCCTAGAAATTTCACAAGGAATTCATGAACTTGCGGGGGTCTCCAAGTTTTCCTGGGTAACCTTGTTCAAGATGACCGCCGAACAATGTTCAATTCAGTCGATGTTCGAGCTAGACAGGGTTCAATGGAAGTTTTCGAGCCAACTTCAGTAAGTTTCTCTATATTCCCAAGTAAGTTTTCTTAGAGTCGAGCGAATTTGGCATCAAAACAAAGAGCGATCCGTAAAGCAAATTCATCTCGAAACTCCATCTCATGAAGATTCTCATAGAATTGTCGATTGTTCATTAGCTTGATTACGGCCTCATTTTCATTACACGCCTCGAAGGATATGGAAGAGGAAACTGAAGGTTTAAGTGTTTGGCACGGGAGCAACAACAGAGCAAACAATGGGCTCAAAAACTGGAGTTGTGATGGTATCAGGACCTGACCGAGGTTGGACGGGTGCGGTAACTTTGTGAGCAAGAAGGGAGCACTGGTCCTTTGTCACCCTCGGGTATGCTCACTACTGAGAAAGTAGGAATAGGGTCCTTGAGATATGCACACCGCTTCGGGTAGTGATACCCTTTTAAGTCCCCTTTCTCTAGGGTTTAGTAACTGTGTTACCAGAAGTTATACCTGACCCTAAGTAGAAGCGGTATTGGCAGTTACACACTTAGCCTAACATACAAGTCAGATTTGCCATTTTGATTATTCAATTTGTTTGTTTCAGATTTGCATGCTCACTGACCCTAGATTTGGAGGTTAGTTTGCATTTTTCTCATGATAGCATCATTAGCCTTGACGAGTTGTCAAAATCGTTCTTGGTGACACTGTTGTCTAGGAACGGGGCATGATAAGCTGGAGACTGATTACCTGTGGGTCAATGAAGTAGAATCTGACTGAAATTGGACTGTTAAAATTTCACCTCAGTTTTGGTTAAATTGCTCTCCCCAGTTTTGGTAAAAGTTCTTCCCCCGATAGAAATTGATGTAGCAATAATAGCTTGAAGTTCTGAACGGTGGAAAACCTGAGGTCTAATAATATGCAACCATTTGATGTCGGAAATTGGAGCTTACTTGGTTGTAAATTAGCTTGCAGCCTTGTGACACATACTCAAAATGTTGTCCCGATAAACTTGCCATGAAGTGGCTGACAGTTTTGGTGAGAATGGGCACCAACGCAAAGTAACACAACTTAGCTCAACTGCGTTGACAGGTCAGGACTGGAGCAAAGCTTGTTCTTCTTGTCTAAGCGCAATGCTCGGACAATATCCTTAAGATTCATCAACATCAGATGAAACACTTGGGTGTAAGAGTTGTACTTACCTTGTGCAAACAACTGCCTTAACTCGTGTTTAGACGTAACTCTTGGACTTGCTTCTCGATGAGATTTTTAAACAATCGCGAGGCATTTTGTCCTAAAAGTTCCACCTGCTTGCGAGATTTAATGAATCTTGATCATTAAATGTTCACCCTGCATTATAGAATGGAATCAAGTATGATCAATCTGAGCAATCCATTGTGTTGGAATATGCCCTAAGTAGATCATGAAACGATCCCAAGCCTCATAAAACGATTCATCGAACCTTTGCAGAAATCTGGTGATCTCCTATGCGAATATTACGTCGTCTTAGAAGGAGTGAATAACTGATTGATAATTTGGATACAAAGATCGTCCCAATTTGAATGGATCGAGGGGTTCATTTTCTAGCCATCATTCGGCTGCTCCCTCGATAGAAATGGAAAAAGCATAAGCTTAATCGTAGCAATTGGAACATTGGGGACCCTCAATGTGGAGGGTGGATTTTTACTTGATGAAAGTAACGGATATGAGCTTGCGGTCCTTCTAGTGTCATGACCGAAGAAACTGTTTGTTCTGGACAATATTGATTAACCCATTGCCTCAGCTCGAAATTGTGGTTTGCCACAATTTCAAGGGGGGGGGAATAAGGATGCGTCCCTCGTTACCCCTCCGTGGGTGCTTGGAGCAATTGAGCATAGTTCGAGTGTCTTCCATTGGCTCCTACGGAGTGATCTTCCTGAAATGGTATTCTATACGAAGAGGTCGATAACAACTGGCGGTTCTTCTGGTGGAGGAGGATGCTGCTCACGGGACTGAGATCGAGTGCGCATGCACAAAATGGAAATAAAAAAAGAAGTTACACTAATTTTTTTGGATTTTTGGATTTAAAATATATTCACAATCTATTTTAAACGGACAAGAGGTTATTTTTTTTTTATAGACAACTTAAGCCAAATAATCAATTCTTACTCACGGTATCTCTCAAATGAAAAACGCCAGGTGAGCGGAGGAGTGAAATAATCGCGAAGTATTTCTCCCGTTTCGGGTCGTAGTTCCTAGGAACAAACCCTCCCTTATAGCCCACTTTATAGTTTGTCAAACGAGAAGAGTGAGCCGTATATCGAAGTGACCAGTAAAGGCAAGTTTATAAATCATTGTTCATTGGGAAATCAGTAGTTTCACCGGAACTTATTATGCATAATCACTCAGTGGAAGAATATTATTATTTTGGTATATTACCATTAGTGAATTTTAATTTTTATGGTACAAATTTTTTTATATTTTTGATTTTATTTGGTTTTTTAAGTTTATATGATATGTAGCTAAAAAAAGAAAATAAAAATATTTATGTGTATTTTAATTATGATATTTAACAATAAGACAAGTTCATATCAAAGTCGTATAACAATCGTAGCAAATTGCCTCCCCGCAACGTGCGCTAAAAATTGGTTCGAAGCTTAGTATATATTAATATAGCAACCTAATACAGATCCTAACCGAATGTCCTATGACCTAAGGCAAAAGGTCAAATTCACAAAAGTATAAAAAACACAAGATAGAATCATGATAAAAAGATTCCGGAGAGATAGTCGTACAGTCCCCAACGAGGGCGCAATTGAAGGTAATGCCAGTTTTGATGAGAAATTGCATGATGGAGAATATTTAGATATATGGAAACACAGATATAAATTACAAAACTACAATTAATTAATAAAACCTAGTTTTAATCTACGAGAAACAGATATAGGAAATGTGGATCATAAAAACACGGAAACAAAAATAAGTTAATAGGGAAATCCAAAAATTAAATCTATACTAAAATACGGGGAACAGAATCAGTACTCGGGAAACCTGAAAAACTAAAAATTAAGAAATAAATGCTAAATTAAATTAAAAATTAAAATAAATTCTAATTAACTTAATTTGAAAAATAAAGAAAACTAGAACTAAAACGAGGTCGTTTTGAAATGTAAAACGAAAAGAAACCGGTGAAAACGCACCCGGTCAAACGGGTCATAAGACTGAATTTATGAAAAATAAACCTACACAATTTTATATTTTTCCTAGACACTAAATTAGAGAGGGGGGGGGGGGGGGCAAAATAAAATTTATAAAAAAGAAAAATATTTTTTTATTAATTTTTGGATTTTTTATGATTTTTAAAGATTAATAACTAAATAAAACTAAGGAAAATAGAAAAAGACAATAAAAATAAAGTTATAAAAATTCTGAAAAAATAAAACTAAATAAAGAAAAAGTTAACAATTCTAAAAATATAAAAATGCCCAAATTTTACTGAATAAATTAAAAGTAATTAAACTAATTAAAATTAAACCTAATTTATATTAATTAAATTAAATAAACTAACAGCAGTTAATTATAGGGACTAACAGTGAAAGGACTGCAAGGACTAACGAGGAAACAACAAACTAACAAGGGGCATTAACTCTGGCAATCATAGAAATGGAATTTACACAACAGTGGTCCCCTGTTTGGACCCCCCGTATTCAAGAGGGTCCAAAGTGCTTATTATCAAAAAGCTATAAAAGCAAACTTGTAAAGGGGATTATGGTGAAGCTTTTTCATAAAAAGCACATTGCCTGAAATGAACTTAATAAGCCAGAAAAGAGAGCTTTTGGGGCTGCAGAAGCTTATCAAGCTTATGAGCTTATTTTTCTTGGCTTTTGGGATTTTAAGGCTACAAAATAAGCTAAAATCTATGGGAATAAGAGACTTACACTAAGGGAGTCCTAGATATAAGCTAAGGAAATCTAATAAGCCCTAAAATAAGCTGAAATCTTAAATAGCTATATTGACAGATTATTATAAAAACAGAAAAAGGGGAACTTTAAGCCTATAATAAGCTACTTAAACATAAGAATTAAGCTGTAAAAACTTGGGAGCTAAAAGGGCTACCTATGGGCTTATTAAAACAGCAAAAAGATCTAGTGGTAGTTAAGCTAAATTGCAAGAAATAAAGGGTTGAAAATTGGTTCTAGCACCAGGGGAAATCCAACAGTGAGCTTAAGGGCTTTTTAGGCTTATGCAATAAGCACTTAAGAGCTTTTTACCCAAAACCAACCACAAACAGATTAAAAGGGCCCATAATAGAGCTTAATCCCAAATTTTGAGTTTCTAAAAGTGACATTTGCCTGCTGATATTAGGACTTGAATTTGGCATTTTTCAAAGAAATGGTATATTAAACACTTAAAATTACTTGGTCATTTGGTTATGACAGAGCAAGAGGTCTTTCTTTTTGGCTTTTTGTAACTCCAACAACACAAGAAATGAGGTGCTTAAGCTGTTTCAACAGCTTAAGCCCTTAAGGTCACTTTGGCTTTCTAAAATTTTGACAGAAAGACAAAGGACCTTAAAAACTTATTTTTAAACTAAAACTTGTGAGTAAAAATGACTTAATAAACACACACACTCAGCCAAATGTTGTCTAGAGTGTTAAGACCCATGAAAAATCCCAGTTGGACCCATTTAGGGTCAAAAACCACACACCCCCTTATTATATAAAAAGGTTGTTTAGCTGTTTTTTAGGTAAATGCAGGCTGAGAGAATCAATCATAAGTGAAGTTTAATAACTTTTAACACATTTTTAAATAATTTAAACAGAATTAAACAACTTAAATTATACTTCAAATTTCGACAATAGTAATTTCATAAAAACTCTTAACTTTTTATATTAAAAACAGAAATATTACAACAAAAACTCTTGAGATTGAACTGAGTACAATTTAAAGCAGACTTAATTAAAATTAAACTAAAAAGTAAAAACAGGGGTAAAAAAAATGTGTATGCTTCGGGTTGTCTTCTTTTCTTTTATAGAAGTCTCAAAGCCTTCACTTGGTTCCTTGGGTTTTGTATCTTTGTGATTGTAGAAACTCAGATAAAGCCATCCTGCCCTTCGTTTTGCTTTTTTTTTTTTTTTTTTTATTATTTTTTTTTTTTCTATCTTCATCTCAGCCATTGAAGGTCTTCGGGTTGAGTGGGATTGCCAGGGGGCATGGATTATAAGGATTTAGTTGAGTGGGAAAGGGTGAGGGTCTAATGGGGTTGTACTGATAGGGGATGGAGGACTAGAAACCATGGGAAGAGTTGGTATGTGTTTTGCCCAAGGTGGTTACGGGTACCCTGTTGCACGCAGGTTTAAAAGAAAAGAATGGGGAAGAGGCAACTTTGGCCCTCCCGCATCTTTCTTATCTATTTTCATTTATTATTTAAACCGAACTTCAGTATATACCCTAAGTTTAGAAAGTGACAGATTGGCCCCCCTGTTTGTATAGACAAAAGAATCAAGAAAGGTTTTATGAAATAGCAAAAATGGTCCCTCTGGTTATAAATCAAAAGGAAGTGGAAGGGTATTGCACATTGCAAAACACCCATGTTGTTTGGTTTTTCCCATTTTTCATTATAAAACAACATTTAAAATTGGCAATTAGGCCCCTTTCTTTATTTTTTTTCTTTCATTTTTAATTATAAAACAAGGTTATTAATATTTACATTTTTGTCTTGAGTTTTTATAAAAAGTGTGTTTTGGGCTTGGGTTTTGTATTGGGGTCCCCTTGGGCTTGTTTGCCTATTGGGCTTTTGTGTGTAACAATGGCTAAGATTGGCTGTAACTTGTGGCTAAGCTGGGACCTTCAAAGTCCTGCACAGTCCTTTGTCAAATGCACCACAAATGGGCTGTTGTAATGATTTGAGGCCCATTTGGTCATACAGTCTCATACTTATACTATTGTGCATATCCCGGCCCATCATATGGTTTAAGATTGCATCCAAAAGTATTCTTCAGTTCGGCTCCGTTTGACTGCTGATTCTACTGTTTTGACTCTGTACTTTTGGCATTTTTGACTTTTGGCCCTTGATTTTGCACATCCTTTTCCATTCCATGCTCAGTTTTGGTCATTTGGCTTGGGTTATCTGCTTTTTATGAGGATGATATCCACTTCCTGCACAAATAAATTGCAAAACAACATAAGTATGCAGTTATTGTCCTGTTATAGAGTCATGTAAAGCTCGATTTTTAGAGGTAAAATATATGATGTAATTAAGCACTTATCAAATCACTTGTTATCTTGTAATGTCCTTTATGTTCTCCCTTCTATGAATAAATATTTATCTTGCTTCCAGATTTGAACCAATTAATAATGTTTTATCTTTAAAAAAATGTGACTATAATTTGAAGAATTTTACTTTCCAAAAGACAATCGGTTCTGTCCGATAACAAGCCGGTTCCATTCAAGGAACAGAACCGGCCAACCGGTTCTACATAAGCAAACTTTTGGTTTATGTCTGCTAACTTTTCTTTTGTAGGTATCCACATAGCAAGGGGGAGCATATACCATCCTATTTAACTTATTTGTTTTGCAGATTTTTATGCACCTCTCAAGGGGGAGCATACTGATTACACTAGAATCGGCAAACCTAGGTTAACCTATTCCGTATTTTTATTTCGACAAAAAAGGGGAGAAGAACATGTGATTTTAATAATCTTCAAACCATTGAAAATCAGTCTTTGTATTTTAAATCATTACATTTTGTCATCAACAAAAAAAGGGAGATTGTTAATACAAATAAACCCATAAAATATGCTTATTTCTATCTCACGACCTTCCTAGTTTTATTGATGTCAAAACATAAAGAAACATCATGTTAAAACCATCTCTAAAAACATAAGCTTTTAGAAAATCACAAAGTGTCATAAAAAATGTGTATGCATTATTTTATGTAAACCTAAACTATTCACAAAATGCTTTCTAACTTTTGTATTATTTACATCATTCATGACCTAATCAAATGAAGCAAATCCAAGGATAATCTTACAATAAACACATGACTCTTAAGAATATTTGCAAATCAAAATTCGGATTTGGTTACTGTAGGCCGGTTCCATTGATTTTGGCTGCCGGTTCCGTTCATCAACAGAACCGGGCTACAATACTTTTCTTGGCTATAAATACCAAGCCATTTCTTATGTTTTCACACATCTTCTCACTTGAAAATACTCTCTAATCATCTGATCTTTCTCTCTACTTTTGCATAGTTTCCTTTAGCATTTTGTAGGTAATTTACTTCAAAGAAGAAAATTGCCAAACACCTATTCAAGACGATCAAGTTTAAAGCATCTTGTTTCGCATTTCCATAACATCATCAAGATCACATTACTGAGTCTTGAACATCATATTGTAGTTGTTAGTTACATTTATCATTGTAAATCAAGTGTAGTAGTGTTGGTGTGATTCTACCGTGTGAAGATCGATATTTAGCTTTGTACCAAAAAAGAGGTATAAGCAACGTTGTGAGGCTTCTCTGCCAATTGAAAGGAGTATGATGACTAGTGTTTAACTCTCAAGTAGGTAACTCGGGGAGTAGAGTAGGGCAAGGAAAGTGTCCTTGTAGCCGAACCACTATAAATACTTGAATCTTGGTTATTTCTTTCTAACTCTCCATTTATTTTCTTTCATAGTTCTTCCGTTATATACCAATACCAATATCACAATCATTTTACGTAAAGTCTCCAAACAAACCGAATATTTAGCTTTGTATCAAAAAAAGGTATAAGCAACGTTGTGAGGCTTCTTTGCAAATTGAAAGGAGTACGGTGACTAGTGTTTAACTCTCGAGTAGGTGACTCTGGAGTTATTAGGGGCAAGGAAAGAGTTACCTTGTAGCCAAACCACTATAAATACTATGTCTTGGTTATATTCTTTCTAACTCTCCATTTATTTTCTTTCATAGTTCTTCCGTCATATACCAATACCAATATCACAATCATTTCACGTATAGTCTCAAACAAATTTTTTTTAAAAGGTAACAATTAATCAAGAAAACTATTTAACCCCCTTTTAGTTTTCTATATAAATCAACATCCATACATAACAACATCGATAATCATACATGATAGTTCTTATTACAACATGATCAGTACAATGAGATACAAAATGAAAATATGGTCCTAAGGCAATGCTAGCTGGGGCGACCCATAATACTTACATGCAAAACAAGATACTAGATGATAAACAAAAGATCCATAACAGCCTACTAGATGGTAAAAAAAAAGAGTAACCCCAAACAAACTTAGCAGGCAATAAAGGAATATAACCAATGATACAAACTAATAGCTACTACCAGCATGCCCTCCGGTCTCATCCTAAGGTTTCTGCCTGGCAAGCACGTACAAGATCTCTGAACCTGTCGTGGTCGTGCTAAATTTGGGCCATCAGTTTGTCCTCGTCTCTGATCCTCTGTCTCTGTAGTACATCAATATCTCTCTATAAGGCTCTAAACTGGCCCTTCATGGCCTGGATCCTTGATGTGTCATTGTGTGGTGTATATTTTTATGATTCAAGTATTTAAATTTATATGTGCCTACTTAAACCAAAAACCACACTTTAACGAGTCAGTGAACCCGGTCTGTGGTAGATTTGTAGTACGTATGTGTCGAACACTTGTGAAGCAAGTGTTTAATCTCTCAATTTATTAATTGAAATTTGGTTTATCTAAATTTTAAGTTAATTGCTTAATCTAAGTCAAACCTCTTGCAAATCCAATGTTAGTTCTAATCCTAAATTCTAATAGGTAAAGGGGGGAGGTTTACAGCCTGAGAGACTGGCATGGGTTTGGTTGGTGACTATAATTAATTCAAGATACTTTAACCCATGCAAGCAAATTAACAGAAGATAAAAGAGCGGTCGAGCCTTATAATAGAAAACTATATTAGCCATCATTAATCCAATTAGAAGTTTGTTGTTTATTTAGTGTAATAATTATTTATCTAGAAATGGCATATCATTCTTAGACTTAGGCGGGACTTCATCCTAAGACCTAGACACATTAATTCTGTCACAATTAAAGCATCTGCATAAAGTATCCTTATTTGCTGATTATAATATATCTTAGGGATTAAAACAATGGTGATCTTGTTAAACCCTAGTTCATAGAGACTTTACCCATTTACCGTTTAATGGCAAATTATACTCTAGTAGTCCACTTGTCTAACTATCCAATAGAATCAGAACGTTATTTGTTGAATTATATATTTCACCTGCTAGTCAACTTGTTCAATAAACCAAAGGCAATATCTGATATCTAGTTAAGCCAGAAGCGTATCCTAGCACGAATTTAGAAGGACAATATTTGTGATCATATGATTCTAGATGTATAAATCACTATATGGAGAGCTATCCCGGCATCTAGATTACTTGGTCTGTATCACTAGATCCATTTGAATGATAGGTCGCATACAAAAGCACATAAACACGTATAAATTGATAAACATAAACAAGCATACAACGATAAATTAAGCAATTAAGATATAAACAAAACCAAACATTCAGATCTTTATAATAATGGCTAATACCCGAAGGGTATAGCCTTTAAACATCTAATAATACAAGAGTAATGCTTTGCCAAGGTAAACTCTTCTGAGTTAAAAAATGTACCATAAACTCAACTAAGATTTACAAAAGTATAAAAAATTACACGTTGTCTCCTATGGATTGGAATGCGTTGCAAGACCTCTTCTGCTCTTTTTCTCCTCTGAAAATCGACTTTTGTGGTTTAGGTATCGAGAATATGATTTAGCGAAAGTTAAAGCTCGTTTTTGATTTTGTATTTAATAGGGTCTGAGTCGGTGTCGATCGGGCGTATCCAAGGTAATTGGTGTATCGGCGTATTGAGTTTCCTTTGAGTAGGGATCATGTTTGATAACTTCCAGAAAAAATTTTAATTCCCATATATCTTGAATACGGCTTATGCCTTTCAAGATACGGCGTATTGGTCTTGTGTCCTTCGTGGTCTTTGGTGAGTGCAGGCACAGATACACCGTATCTTCCTTATGGATATGGCGTATTGGTTTGTTAACTATAAATCTTCAAAATATCTTCGTTTAAGCTCCAAAATGCGCTCCTTTTGCTAATATTCACCAATTATCCAAATAACTGTAATTCTTAAATATAAACGATTATGTAACAATTCTTTGCAATAACTATACAAAATGGGTTAAAAACATGGGATAGATGATGCTATAAAATAGATCGTCAAATTATGATGTCATCAAATCTCCCCCCCCCCTTGTAATCCCTACTGTTCCTCACACAGTAGCCTTTATAAGATTACAAAAATATATCCCAAAGGATATTTTCTGTTAAAGCATTTATTAGATCTATCATACGTACAACAACCAAACACCTCACGAAATATACGATGAAAGTGCACTCAAACCACTCAAGAATTTCTATGTGGTAACATGTACTAACTTCGCTTAATTGCTCGATCGAGACGAGTATTCATCAATAAAGCTTGGCAAGGATACATATCTCCACCGCTAAAGCTAAGGAGTAACAAGTTTATAAAGGTAAATATGGGTTTGTATTATAAGGCTTAGGGTTAATCATTTTTCAATCTTTCACCAAAAGTACCATTCTAACAAGGCAGCTAAAGCACACATACATGGTCGTAACGACGGAATAGACATGTGTGTTCGATCACATCCTCATTCGAATTTAACCAACCAATTAGATGAGAAGAATGATATAGGGTAGGGACCTTCTAACTTTCACCAAAAGTCGTAAACCAACGAGGCAGCTGAGACATGCATACATGGCCGTAACGACGGAATAGACATGCACGCTCGTACACATCCTCATTCGCGTGAAACCAACGGCTAGTCATTAGGAAAGAGAATTAAATTGTTGTTAAATAAAAATTATGAAACAAATAGATTAAGTCTAAAATACAAGTTGTTAGACACTTTTTCCCGACTGTAACCATGATAAAGACACAACTATTTACAACTTCTTGACCATAGATCAAAAACAACAACCTAAGTTGGCCTTCCCATAATGGTCAACTTCCCAGTCATCCCATACTTTACATACTATACAGGGTAAGTGGCGATATCTTCCACTTTATACAATAATCTACATTGTCTATTTGTATCAATGAATAATCGATCCTTCGTGTAATTCCTTTGGTACTTGCGAAACGATTATCTTCAAACTTTCCTTCTCTTTTTTGTTGCAATTTTTCTAATTTTTTTGATTTTTTTATTAACACTATACTACGAAACTCGGAGTAGTTTCACCATCTTCACGATCATAATAATTCCGGATAATTCCTTCGATAATTCTTCATTCTTCGGACGTACCATTAATTGCGTTGGTAGTAAAAATACATGAGTTTTGACTATAATATACATTCCCATTTGCGATGTGCAAATTTCTTCCAACCGTACCAAAGATAGAAAATTTTGACACAAGACTCGGGAAATACAAACTTTACACTTTAAGCAACTAGCAACTATAAAATAAACTTAATCTAACAGGGTAGGCTAAGGTGTAACGAAACAAACAATTGGTGTATTTCCTAAAGGATTGGCTCTACGGGTTGTTCTAGGGGTATCTTACTCTTAAAGTGAGAGTAAACAAAGGGTTTATACGGGGGTTAACTAACCGGTGTAGTTAGTTAATAAGCAACATGTAAAGGCGTTTTGGGTGTAATCCTAAAATTTACCAATTTAAACAAGTTACTCCATCTAAATCCATAGTACTCATCACTGCGGTCTCGAGTGATATACCAAGCCAAGTTCTAAAGTCTACAACATCACCGGCACACTCATATTTTGTGGAATTTAGGTAAACATTTGGAAACGGATAAGGTTAAATCCTCACAATATCTAACAAGGGTTATTGTGTGCGGGTTATGTATCAAGTAATTTCATAAAAGTATGCTTGAATTTTTTTTAAATTTGAGCATAATTTAAGCATTTTAGTGTGAAAAATAGGACAAGTAAACATTCTAATTCCATCCCCCACTTGAATTATACAACGTCCTCGTTGTATAGATAAAACATTAAAAATACGAGTATTAAAAAAGAATTTAGAATGAGAAACCCCTTGAAATTTGCCGTAATTCTCCATAGTAGATTTAATTGAGAAAGAATTTTGTATGTTGAACAGTCGCCTTGAGGTTTTAAGACTCCAACACTTCAAGATCTTCAGATTTGTAAATTCTCCACCAATACTCGTCGATATTTCTTTCACGAGGTCCTGTGTAAAAAATAGGAAAAACGTGCATTCCTATCTTGGTACCTACGGTTAATTTAAACTAAACTAAACAAACTAAATACGAGTCAGTTTAGTAAACATGCCGTGTCATGTGCATGAATACGCCGTATTGACAGAACTGACAATAATATTTTTAAAGTGCATAAAAAGTAAAGACTGATAATGTCCAGACAATCAATACGCCGTATGGTATGGAGCGGATACGCCGTATTGATGTCTGGGAAGATAGACTCGATAAAATTAAATAACATTCTGGGTTGTCTCCCGGGAAGCACTTTTGTTTACAGCGAAGTCTTTAAGTTAGACTTTTCTTCAGCTTCTCCTTTCATTCCATCTCATGCATGCTAATGTGCCCGCGTGTGAGCCATTCTTCCGTCCTCGCATCTTGAATGTAATCGGGTCCTAAGTTCAATACTCCTTTGTAGAAACCCTTAAGCTTTTGTTATAGATGCGAGATTCCATTCTTCTTATCTTCATTACTTACCTTCAGTAATGGTGGGATCTTGTTGCATTGCTCATTAGTGTGGTGTTTAATCCTCGGATGTGATCGCATCATTTGGTAAGTTACTTCATCATTACCATTGTAAATGGTAATCATCCCTGTGAACCGTCTTGCTTTAATTCTAACTTATCTTAAAAATGGTTTGCCAAAAATAACATCGCCCATTCCTTCATCACAATAAGCATCCATATCTTTTAAAACTGCGAAATCCATCACAACAGAAAAGGTTTTGACAAAAATAGGCACATTCATTAAACCTCCTATAACATTATTCCCTTTGTACACCATCTTATCTTTCATTATAGAATTATGAAACTTTTTGGACATCACATTGACATACAATAATGGGAAGAAGTTAGCGTGCGTAAATTCAAATCCTATCATACAAGAAAACTTTAAGTTGTAGGCACAATCTATATGGATCTTTTTATCATAGTCGCAATAACTAGGGTAATCATTAATTCCAGTATCAAGTTCATCATCCCTAGTTCTAAATTCCTTAATTACCTCACCCTCCTCAATGTTAGGCATCAAATCATCACCTTGGATTTCCTCCAAAGCTCAAATGTACATTTAGACATTTAATTTCGATGTAATCTTCATTTAAATGTCTAAATGATCTATTAATCACCAAAGTTTCTCCCATAAGCCTAGCTTCTAAATCAAGCTCCATTCTTTCTCTTAAACTTAGCATGTAGACCCTCTTAATTAAACTACTAGCAGGTTTAACACTTGTGGAAACAATTCTTTCTTCCCCAACCCTCAAAGTAATCTTTCATTTGTAAACATCAATCTTAGCACAGGCGGTAGACAAAAATGGTCTTCCGAGGATCAAGGGCACTTTGATATCCTCGAGCATATAAAGAATTATAAAGTCTACTAGGAAAACAAATTTGCCAATACCTACTAGCACATTTTTAGCTATTCCTTTTGGATATTTCACTGTCGTGTCTGCTAATTCAACTGTCAACTTAGTGTGAGCTAATTCACCTAATCCTAAGTTAAGATAGGTCGAGAGAGGCATAACACTAACACTAGCTCCTAAGTCAACAAGGGCATTATCAAAGCAAACATTATTAATAAAGCAAGGTAAAGTGAAACTCCCTAGGTCTTTCTCCTTTCGGGGTATGGAATTATTGATATGTGAAGCTTCAGAGTAAGCTTTCGAGAATTATAGTCCATATGATCCCTTATTTTCATCACATTAGTATCCATTCAAACGACTTGGAAACAGAATTGTCGTTTGTCTTGTCCTATACCTCTTCTATCCAGCAGATATGGCGTATTGGGAGGATCTAATACGGCGTATCGGGTATGAATCAACTTCAATAGTAGTCGAGATCGACTTGACTTGATCTCTCGGGTTTGCTTTAGTAGATCTAGGTAGACTTTTAAATCCTCTTTCCTGTAGTACCTTGCTCATTTTCCCGATTTGAATCTCTAAAGTTTTAATCGATGCTCCTTGGTTTCGAATGGCAGTATCCGTTGAAGCTCGAATTTCTTTAATTAAATTGGAGTTTTCTTCATGTCTCTTTGTTGATTAACTCATAAACTTGCTCAGGGTATCTTCCATAGATTGCCTTCGTTCTTGGTATGAAGGATTCACATTGTTCCTTTGATAGAATCCCAAAGCTGCTGCTCTATATCCCCTCCTTGAAAAGGTCCACCAAATTGCGTGTAGTAAGCTTCTTCGAGGGTTTTCCTTCTTCTTTGAGTGGGAAATATTTGGTGTAATGGGTTCCGTTGCATTGTTCGCATCTAACTTAAGTAGCATAGACTTTTTCATTCACTTTCTTGATCTCTCTGCGGAAACCAATATAATGAAGTGTGCTCGGTATACTATGCCAATCCCGTCATAAGATTTAGTACTTCTAGACTAGATGTTCCATTGTGCCATTTTCTGAGAGAATTCACATTTCTTGTGATGGCTACCTTTGCATCACAGCAGTATTAGATGGTATTGCACTTTTGAAATTAAAATCGTCGGTAGGAATTCCAATCCATAAATAACAAGATAACCACCTGCATCTCTGTTAAATATTTTGGTGTGATGACACTTCATCAAGAGTTCTTTAAATCGCTCTTGTAACACCCCCAAATATGGGTAGCAGCGGAATATAATGTATATCCGAGGGCGTTACTTCATAGATCAATAGCACAAGATATGAGAACGACCATTAAACATGCTGTTTGAAAAAGATACATTGGATTAACAAAATACTTGTCTGTACATAAGCTCATGGCCGTCAAATTGTTCAACAGTATTAATAAAGATTCGGTTATAAACAATTGTCCCTAAATGTAATAAGACCCCAAATCATTGATGTGACTCATCAATTAATTACTTCTAATGTATCACGCATCTACGTGCCTTATTGAACTGAGAATACATGCATCACAATGTCAACATAAAGTTGGTGAAAATTCATAGTTTATGTGTAAATCCATAGTAGAAACCGCAAGATTTCAAATGTATGATTTAAGCAACAGATGCAAACATCATAAAATGTAATTACGTTTTCTAAGCACATGACACAGAACTCGACATGTATAATGCAAGTAAATTGCCAATAAAATGCCGTTAATGATGTTTAACCCGCAACATCCTAATCCGACATGGTATAGGTTTGTTGTTCGGCTACCCAGCACAGTGAGCGCTACTCACCCAAACGGGGATGTCAATCCCAACCAGATCCATATATAACATTCGCTCGCTCACACTCAAGTAATTGCCAGATCCATAACAAAGTGCCCAGTGAAACTAGGCACCTACGTGCAACCCCTTAAAACATCGACAAAAAGAACCTAGTCTACCAAATAGTGAAAAAACAAATCATGACCCCCCCAAACGAAGTAAAACATCTATACAAAAAAGAAACAACATAGGGCTATGCACTCACCTTAGTAAATAGTCACTGGAAATGATAATATATCTCCATGTAGAAATCACACCGTCCAGAAACTAGTAAATACGCCACTAGTCTACACGTTTAAGGCAAAAGACACAATTGTATAAACTACAATAATTTTGTTAGTTTATATATATCGATTTCTCACTTGAGTGGTGGTGCACATGTTTATATGTATTACATCCACTTGATGGCTCTTGGGAATGAATATGATCTCACACGAGACTAGTATATACGTAATAGATGTTATTAAAAAATATACGTATTAATATAATCGTAGGTTTAACTTGTATATTATTCGAAATGTTAATTCTTCTGATATATAAGTAATTATGAAATCACTTTTGTTTATAAAATACCCTAGGTTTTCGAATAATTACAAAAATATCCCACTAGTTTAAGAAATGTAACCTTTACACTTTAGACCCTTAAGTTTTCACTTGTACATGTTTAGTCCTCCAACTTTACAAAGTTTACACTTTAGGTCCTTATATGACCCATAAATCCCTAAAGTTTCAGAAGTAACCAAAACAGTCCCTTAAGTTCTAAAACAGTGTATTGATAGTTTTAAACCTTTAAGTTTCAAAATTGACACTTTTAGTCTCTTAACTTGTAAAAATCATATTTTAACTCCAAGTAAGTTCTAACAAGTGGAATTATGTTTCATTAAGTTCCAATAAATCATATAAGCTGTTGTTAGCCCATAAAAACTCTCGATGAGCATATTTTGGTTTAACAAGCTTATTATGGCCTTATTGGACCCGTTAAGGTCCAATAAGCCATTTGAAGGTCCAATTAGGATTTTAAAAGCACAAACACCTTCATTAAGCTTATCGAAGATCGTTAAGTTGAAAATAAGTTCGGTAGAGCTTATTGGAGCTTATTCGAGCTTATTTGGCTTGTGAGCCCAATAACTCAAACCCAAAATATATTTAAAAGGTTTCATTAGTGTTTTAACTTATTTCTTAGACTTATTAAGGACAATGGGGTCTGTTTGCTTGGTTAGCTTATCCAATAAGCTAATAAGCTAGCTATTGGGCTTCTTGGGCCCAATAGGAACCCGAATAAGGTTTCTAATGGTTAGACTTGGTCCATTAAGGTCCATTAGCTATATTTAGGTCCATTAAGCTCATCAAAGTTTTTTTTTTTCTTATAAGCTTACCAATAAAGTTTTTGTTTGTGAGCTATGTAGCTTGTTAAGCTCTTTATTAAGGCTCGGTCATGGCTAGTAATGTCCGATAAGGGTTCAGCTTGGTTTCCAGGTCATGTCTAGGTTCGTGTTAATTTCAATAAGCATCCTTAGTCCCTAATAAGCTCGTAGAGCTTATTAAATAAGCTGTGTCGCTTAGGAAACTACCTGTTGGGCCTGTTGGGCTTCCATAGTGGTTGTTGGGCCCTAAGTGACCCAAATATACTCCTTTGGCTTTATAATTTGGTTCTAGGGCTCTAACCATTTCGTTAAGCCCTCGTTAACGTTTATTAATCATTGTTTAACACATGCATGCGTTTAAATAGTTATCATACACGTTCCCAAGCCAAGTGGTCTAGTTTTCATCAAATGTTTACGTATAGGATTTGCGTGGTCAAGTAAAACGAACCCATGATCACCATGGTCCTTATTTGTGTATTTTCAAATGATTGTTTAGCCTTAGCTCGATGGCTTAATCAGTTTTAATTCGTTGTTTATCACCACACAAGTTCTTATACAGTTTAAATATGGGTGCGTGAACCAAGCATTGGTCGAGCCAAGCCATTTTCTTGTCCACGTACTTGCTCAACCCACACGTTTTCACGTGAACATATTAACTAATAATGACACAATTAACGAATGAAAAATAACATGAGGGAGTTTAGTCGTTACTTACAAAGGTCCAGAATCTTAAGGAGTGTCTGTAGAAAACCCAACATGTTTATATTCACACGCCGTATAACCCTAAGAAAAGTAAAGACTGATAACGTCCAGAAAATCAATACGTCGTATGGTACGGAGCGGATACGCCGTATTGATGTCTGGGAAGACAGACTCGATAAAAATAAATAACACGTTGTCTCCCGGGAAGCACTTGTGTTTACAGTGAAGTCTTTAAGTTAGACTTTTCTTCAGCTTCTCACTCGGTGCGCGTAACCACCCATCCTTCGTCCATCATCCGAAAGATTTCCGGGTAAGCTCGGCACGCCTCTTCACTTGTGATTGTTAGATAGTCGTATTCGTCTTCTTTTATAGCAACATATTCTTCTTCATTATTGAACGAATATTTGATCATCTTGTATCTTTTTATTTGGCATACCGGCACCTCGCGAGTTTTGATACTACATAACTCATGTCCTTCTTCATGAGTTTCGTTATCATATTCTCCTTCATCATAATCGTGGTAGTAAATCTCATGGCTCTTCTATCTTTTCCAACAATCATTGCTTGATTCATCATCACCAATTAGGCGCTCTATGATAGCTTTATTTTGTAAAGCTTCATCTTTTAGTTCGCTATCTTCTAGAGCCTCATAGCATTTAAGGTCTTGATAATGGAGCGAGTTTCCAATATGGTAAGCATCGGGCAAATTTCCTCCATTACAATAACCATCCTCTCTCCAACTATAGGTTGGCCTTTTTGAACATCTAATTTTATAGTTGAAAGGCTTGCAAGTATGTTTGACTGGTTTTGGTTCCCTCCATATTCCATTATCAAGCCATGGCTTGTCATAAACCCATGGAACATTCTTGTTCCATTCGTAGATCCAGTCGTCTTTCTAATCTTCATAGGTTTTAAACCCCATAATATACTTTGTAAGTAAGTCCGGTTCTACTTTGAGAAGGTAGTTAAATTCATTGAATGCCAAGCAGAGAGGTGTCTCGTAGTCAAAAACATCAGTTTCAATCTTAAAATTTTCAGCGGTTTTTTCCTCCTTGTCACTCCAGTATTCTTCAAGATCAGAAGATTCATCATCAGATACCTCAATTTCATCACTACCCATTTTCTAGTAATCTCACAAAGCTCCTTTGGTGAATATATCTATCATTTTATAGTTTACGAACTTTGTAGCCAACCAGCCTTTGAATTTTGGATTGGTTAGGTCCTATTTTATTACGGGAGCGTTATTTCCCTCGATCCGAGAAGGCAGGTAGGATTTTCCAAAAAAATTTGCAGTTAAATCGACCCAACAAGTGATTGATTCTTTGATTCCATCAAACCATCTTCGTGCACCACCAACCAATGAGATTGGGAAAACAACAACTCTTAGTTTATCATGATCTACATTGGGTAATTTGATTGGGTCAATAATATATAGGTAGTATTCAATATGTTCAACCGCATCTTTCCCGTTTGTTCCACAAAAAGCATTGTTATGCAGATCATCCAAGATTTTTCCTTTCAGTTCATAAGCATTTTTCCAGTTAACCGTAATACTTGTAATCCCAGAATAGTAATCTGCTTTGAGATTAGGCGCAAATGTTTCCATACTTGACTTCTTTCCCTTGTCTGCCATCACTTCTTCAATCGACTAGCTCTGATAAGTTCTTCCTGTAACAAAGGTAAAAATATCAGCAGGATTTGCTCTGAAGAAAGATAGAAAAAAAATAGCACAAAAATCAAATACAAAAACTTAGGATCAGATTTTATTACAGATGACCAATACGCTGTATCCAATGGAAGTGGATACGCTGTATTAATCAGTTGAGTGAATATGATGTGTTGGACAGAAAGTTGGATACGTCGTATCCAATAGAAGTGGATAGCCGTATCGAGTTATCGACCAGAACAGTGTATTAGCAAAACAATTAAATTAAACACACAAATATACAAGAAAACAATTAAATTAACAAATATACAAAATATACATAATATACAAGAATATATACTAATCTAATTAACACTACTCCTAAGGGTTAGATCTAATCTAAAACCAAAACATAAAATAAAAATTAAGATTAATTTTCACTCTCCAACAATGATGCCAAAAACCTGATGTGTCGTTATGTGGTGTTTATTTATGATAGTTTAAGTTTTAAATTTATATTTTGCCGACTCAACCAAAAACAACACTATAACGGGCAGTGTACCCGGTCGGTGGTAGTTTCGTGGTAGGTAGGGTGTCGAACACTTGAAGCGAGGTTAAATCTCTCAATTTATTTATATTTTGGTATACTAATCTAAGTCAAACCTATGCTAATCCTATATTAGTTCTAATCCTAATTCTAACAGGTAAAAGGGAGGTTTCAGCCTGAGAGACTGGCACGGGTTTGTTTGGTGACTACAATCAATTCAAGACAGTTTAACCCATGCAAGCGAATTAGCAGAAGATAAAAGAGCCTGTCGAGCTCTTATGATATAAACTGTATTAGCCATCATTAATTCGATTTGAATGTTGTTGTGTGTTTATTCAGTGCAATGATTATTTTATCTCGCAAGAGGGCATATCATCTTAGTCTTAGTAAAATTCATCTAAGAACTTGACACATTAATTCTTGCTCATAATTAAATCATTTGATAAAGATCCTTATTAACTTGTTTATAATACTATCTTAGGGATTAACCGCAATGGTGATCTTGTTTAACTTAGCTCATAGAGACTTTACCACTTCAACTTAATGGCAATTTTATACTAGTAGTCTACTTGTCCAATCTATCCTAAGGAATCAGAACCATTATTTGTTGAATATCTAGATTCACCTACTAGTTATCATTGTTTAATTAACCAGGCAATTTCCAATTCACTAGTTAAGCCCGTTGCGTATCTAGACAATGTTTAAAAGGACAATATTTGTGATCCTATGATTCTAGAAGTATACTTACTATATGGTGAGCTATCCCAGCACTAGATTACTTGTCCAATAATCACTAGATCAGTTGAATTATATGGTCGCATAAAAAGCAAGTAAACCAGTATGAATTGATAACATAAACAAGAACAATGCGGGGGGGGGGGGATGGGGATGGGTAACAATAAATTAAGCATCGAGATATAAACAAGACCAAACATTCAGATCTTCATAATAATGGCTCAATACTCGAAGGTATTTGCCTTCAAACTTCATATTAATACTAGAGTAATTATATAGCAGGTAAACTAAACATGTTAACGAACGATACCAAAAAAAACTAAATCGATTACAATGTTAAGAAATTAATGTTGTCTTCTATGGATTGGATGCGTTTAAGTCTCTTTGCTCTTTTTTCTCCTCTGGAAAAATTGTTTGGACTTAAAGTCTTCAAGATGATTCTTAGAGTTAACTGCTTAATCAGGCTATACATTAGTGTCTGTCAAGCATAATTTAGTACATGTGGTGTACTACAAAAATTATTTGAAAGTAGTTAAGTACTAGTAGTATAAAGTTACTACTACTTGTTATACTGTTAGTCTAAGTTAGTATATAGTATTAAGTTATGTGGCTTATTGAAGTTTATTCTTGCTCAGAGTTGAAGATTGAAAATATTTGCTAAGTAGTTAGTGCTGATGTGGTAAAGTTAAGACTGATAGTACACGTTACTACTATTTAGTATTATTAGTATGTAGTAGTAAGGTTATATTTTTATGTTTATTAGTGATGTGTTACAAAAATTTATTGCTGCTGAATGACAAATGTTAGAAGATTGCTATGTCAGAAGATAAAGACGTGTAAAGAGATAAGATTCTATAGTGATGAAGATTAGAAGATAAATTATTAACAGTTGTTTCAGATATTCTATAAGTTTATGTTTTATCTTTAGTATTATGTTTGTAAGCCGACTAGGATCCTTGTTATAAAAGGAGGTCTTAGGGCATTAGTGAGATACAAGTCTTCAGAGTTGTCAGGGTGGATTTAGAAAAGTTCAAGGTTGTAAACCATAGTACTAGTGAAGAGTATGTATTTTTGATCTCAATAATTTTGGAGCATTTGGTTATATCATTGTTCATTCACCTATTTTTGTTCTATTCATTATACTTTAAGATATTTAAGGTGTTGATTCCGCATTACACTTTAGATCTACATACAAGTTTCTACAAAAAGTTATTTTAGATTTATACAAGGTAATTTAACCTTAGACAAGCTAAGGAATCGATCAAGGATTGGGATCAACAAGTGGTATCAGAGCTTTGCTTTGAGAAACTTTGATCTGCACATAGTAATATTACTGCTAAGCTATCCATACTCAAACTAGGTGAGTATGAGATGTGGGTGATAAAAATTAAGCAGTACTTCCAGGTACAAGACTATGCTCTATGGGAGGTCATAGAGAATGATAACTCATGGGTATCTGTACCATAAACAGCACAAGAAAATGGCACTTCAGTTACAAAGATGTCAGTACCTATAACTGCTGAAGAAAAGACCAACAAGAAGAATGATGTAAAGGCTAGAAGCTTGCTACTCATGGCTCTTCCCAATGAACATCAACTTACATTCAGTCAGTACACTGATGCTAAAACAATGTTTGCTACTATCGAAACATGATTTGTAGGTAATGAAGCCACTAAGAAAACACAGAAGACACTTTTGAAGCAACAATATGAAAATTTTAGTGCATCAAGCACATAGTCTCTTGACTTTATCTTTAACAGGCTCCAAAATATTGTCAGTAGGATTGCAATTTTGGGTGTGGTCATCGCTAAAGAAGACTTAAATTCAAAATTTTTGAGAAGCTTGCCTCCCGAGTGGAATACTCATGTCGTAGTCTAGATGAATAAGGCTAAAATTGAAACAATGAGCATCGATGATTTGTACAACAAATTTAAAATTGTTAAACCAAGTGTAAAGAAACCTGTTGGTGCAAGTAGTGGTGCTCAAAACTTGGCCTTTATGACTCCTCCAAACACTAGCAGTACTAATGATGTTAATACTGCTATACCTGCATATGAAGTTAGTACTGCTAGCCCTAATGTTAACACTAGTAGTCCTCAAATTAGTACTGCTAGCTTCAGTGATAATGTTGTGTATGCTTTCATGGTTGAGAATCCCAATGGTTCTAAGCTCTTACAGCAAGACTTAGAGCAAATTCATAAAGATGATCTGGAAGCAATAGATTTGAAGTGGCAGCTCTCTTTGCTAAGTACAAGGGCAAAGAAGTACTATCAGAGGACAGGCAAGAAAATTTTCATTAATGCTAATGATACTGCTAGGTATGATAAATCCAAGGTGGAGTGTTTTAACTGTCATAAGATAGGACACTTTGCCAGGGAGTGTAGAGCACCAAGGAACAAGGAGGGTCAATTTAGAAATCAAGATAACACTAGGAAGCAAGGAAACAATGAAGACACATCTTCAAAGGCAATGTTGGCTATAGATGGTGTAGGTTTTGACTAGAGTGACATGGCAGAAGAACAGGTTCAAACAAACATGGCTCTAATGGCATTTTTAGACTCTAAGGTATACAATGATAAAACTTGCTCTAAAACTTGTCTAAAAAACTATGAAACTCATAAGAAACAGTGTGATGATTTGATTGTTAAGCTTAATCATACTGAATTTACAGCAGCTACTTATAAAAGAGGTTTAGCAACAGTAGAAGAACAACTTATCACATATAGAAAGAATGAGGTTCTTTTTAGTGAAGAAGTTGCAGTTCTTAAAAGGGAAGTAGCTTGCAAAGATTATAAAATAAATATACTTAAAAGTGAGTTTGAAAAAGTTAAGCAAGAAAAAGAGGGCATTGAATTTAAAATTTAGAAATTTGATAAGGCCTCAAAAGACCTAGACAAGTTGTTAGGGGGTCAGATAACTAACAAAAGTAAAAAGGGTTTAGGGTATAATGTTGTTCCTCTACCCCATCCTTTAATCTATAATAGACCTAAAAAGCTTGATCTGTCTTATTATGGTCTTGATGAATTCAAAGAGCCTGAATTCAAAGGTTATGGGTCTGAGAATAGTAAGCAAGAGTCTAACATTGTTTGTGATCAAAAATTAGATAATTCTAAGGAAAATTCTGATGACTCTTTGGTAAAAGAACAAGTATTAAAACACACAAGTAGCTTTGTTAAGTCTTCACTTAATGTTGATAAAAAAACTGTTTTTCTTGTTAATAAAAAGGCAGAGTCTGTCAAACCTAAAAATCATGAAAAACCAGTTAAAAAGTCAGTTAGGTATGCTGAGATGTATAGATCACAAACTCCTAGGGGGAATCAAAGGAATTGGAATGGATAGAAGTCCAATCAACTAGGAAGTGATTTTGCGATGTATAACAAAGTTTGCTTTATTTGCGGGAGTTTTAATCATGTACAAGCTTAGTGTAAATACCATCAAAGGGAAAGGATGGTATATGGGAATAATTATAACAGGGTGAACTACAACTATACTACCAAAAGGACTCACCCTAATGCTCAAAAGAACATGGTTCCAAGAGCAGTTTTAATGAAAACTGGGCTAAAACCATTTAATACTGCCAGGACAGTTAATACTGCTCAACCCAAATCTACAGTTTTTAGTGCTAAACCAATGTCATGTTTTTCAAAAATAGCACAATCAACTGTAAGAAGACCCTTTCAATCAAAAATAGTATTAACCAACAAAAGGTTTACCCAAAAAGTTAATACTGCCAAGGCACAAGTAGTTAATACTACTAGGTCACAAGCAGTTAATACTGCTAGGCCAAAAGTAGTTAAAACTGTTAGGCCAAATTCTGCAGTTGTTAATGTTGTTAGGGTTAATTAGGAAAATGATGTAAAGGCCACAACATGTTGGGTTTAGAGACCTACCAAACCTGGTAGTGCATCAATCACCTTGAAGAAACATAATTACATTGATGCACGAGGCAGATCCAAGTCAGTGATGGCTTGGGTCCCCAAAGGAATCTAATTTCCTTATTTTTATGTGTAGGACAAGACACAACAGGGTGACACAGGATTTGTTGATAGTGGATGCTCAAGGCACATGACTTAGAACATAGCTTATCTCTTAGATTTTAAAGAATTTGATGGAGATTAAGTTACATTTAGGGGAGGAGCACATGGTGGTAGAATTTCTGGTAAAGGAACACTTAAAACTGATAGTCTTGATTTTGAAGA
>BQNB010015106.1:8761-68175 GCA_026074375.1 Tanacetum coccineum | reverse complement strand
AGATCTTGCCAGAACATCAGAGTGATACTCTTTAGTATTCACAGTGACAATGGAAATCCTTCCAGTGTCATCATCAAACAGCACAGCGGTAGGTGACTTGAAAAATTCTATATGAATCAAGCTTGTGATAACTGGATATCGATTTGGTCCAGTATATGAATTGACGACTTAATTAGAAAGATAGTAACTATCTGATTCACTCTTACCGTGTTGTCTGCTTTGAGACGCTCCAGTAACGAGAACGGCTAGTACATCTGTGAAACCCTGTCAAGAAGATTCATATGAATTCTATCTGATCACATGAAGTATTTATACTGATTAACGGGGAACCGTGGTTATTGCAACCGTATTCGATGAAGTGACAAAGACACTTCCGTCCATATCTATTGTTTATTACTAACCTTTTAAATGCATGTTTAAGTGTCGGTGTTGCAATCTTGTACCAGCGAAGTCAGATTCATTGACACATGCTCATACTCAAGCTTTGAAAGCCAATCATTCAACATCAAGATCGTTGATACTAAACTTCGTCATCATCAAAGAGCTTCAAAGTCAAATAAAGAATAGTCTATTACGGGAAGATTTTTTAGCCTTATGTTTATATAAGTCAAATAAGAATGTAATTAGTATGAGTATGTTGGTCAAAATCACAAGTTGATCAAGAAAGTTAAATCAAGATGATTCAAGTCAAGGAGATAATGCAAGATGAATGATCTCAAGAACTCATAGTCAAAAGATGAAGGCTCAAGATCAAGATTACATAAATGATACAGAAAGAATGTTATCGGTCGTCTTAAGCATGAATGAACAAAGCCATTATAAACAAGAAAAGAAGACAAAGCCCAAAAGTCATATCTTCAACATTGAGGGAGATAGAGTCAAATCAAGAACGTCAACATTGGGGAGATTGTTAGCCTTATTTTTATATAAGTCGAACAAGAATGTCGTCGACCGTCTTTGTATTAATTAGTCTTGTATTCTAATAGGCTAGTCAAGATAAACGGGCTTGGACTTTAAGCTAACATCGTCTATGTTTCAGGCTCAAAGCCCAACACAAGCTAAGCCAGGCCCAAGGAATAGTCCATACACCTTAAGTAGGGTATGTGCACTATAAATAGAACCCTCTCCACATATGGAAAGGGTATTGGTTACCATATGTTGTGTGTGTAACCTCCCACCATTCTCTCTTTCTCTCTAATCTAATCTTCCATTTTCCTTTCTCTCTTTTCTAGCTTATTGCTTATTTGGTATTGCTTATTGTTGTGAAGTGGTTTGTATTTGGGATAACACATTCTTTTCAATGTGCATTACATCAAGATTGTGAAGTAACAACATGTTTTTCCAGTAACGTAACGTAAATAAAATGCTTTTCTTTTTCCAAGGACTCTTTTCAACATTTTCAGAAAGAAAACCGACACCTTTCAATTGATCTAAAATATCATCCCCAGATGCCAGAATGGGAGGTTGTCTTAATTCTTGATGTCCATCGAAGGATCGAGTATCTTTACGTGAGCTATGATTTGGTTCAAGACATCTTCGATGGCCCATGTAACACCATTTTCTAACGTGATTTAGCCATTTTGAAGTTTTGTCAAAAGCACATATAGGACATGCATATTCCCCTTTAGTGCTCCACCTAAAAAGGTTGGCTTATCCAGGGAAATCAGATATTGTAGAAATAACTGCAGCTTTCATTTCAAAGTTTTGATTCATTAAGGCATCAAATGTATGGATAACACCCACAACTCTTTTAACTCCTTTATCAAAGGTTGCATATAAACATCAAATGCTTTATTATTAGGGATTTCAAGACCCAAAATGATCAAAGAAAGAATAAAATTGGGTTGTTTCACTACATATCATGAAGGTAAATTATATGGAATAACAAAGATATGCCAAATACTGTAGTTTAGATTCATTGACTTGTATGGATTGAAACCGTCACTTGTTAGAGCCAAATGAACATTTTGATGATCGCTTGCAAATTCAGGATGCTTCTCATCAAAGTGTTTCCATGAGAGTGCATCAGTCGGGTGTCGTAGTTTACCATCTTTTACCCGTTCTAAATGATGCCATTTCATAAGATGAGTTATTTTCGAAGACATAAAATTTGAAGCCTTGGTTTTAAGGGAAACCAACGTAAAATGTTCATTGCTTTCTTCTTTCGTAGACCCTTTTCCTTTTGTAGACCCGTTTCATCTTGTCTACCTGCCTCATCTTATATACGCGCCTCATCTTGTATAACCGCGTCATCTCCCGACTTATATCCTGACTCATCTCTAGAGTTATCTTTTTGGTTGGGCCTCCATCTAGAAGCATTACAAAAGGAACATACTTCTTTGTTCTCATTTCCATTCTAAAATAACATGCATCCGTTAGGACATGCATGGATTTTTTTATACCCTAACCCTAACTTGTTCATGATGATTTTCACCTCATTATGTTTCTTAGGCAATATGTTCCAGTGAGGCAACAACTCTTCTTGAAGAAACTCTAATAACATAGAAAATGATTTGTTTCTCCAACCACAAAGAGATTTTATATGGTATAAACAAACCAAGCAAGACAACTTGTTATGCTTACAGTTAGGATGCACCTTTTGGTCAACATCTTTAACCAAATCATCAAAAATCTTTTTATCATTTTTCTTTTCATGGTTGAAATCATGTTCTGGTTCACGTTCACGTTCTTGTTTTGTTTCTCGTTCTTGTTCTCGTTCACCATACTTCTTTCCATTGACACCATCAGAAAAAGAACATGTAGTATCTCATGCATTTCATGATCGTTGTCTTTATCTTCATCATATTCCATCATACTCGAAGATGATACCTCATTACTTTCCTCGTGATCCATCCAATTCAGGTACCCTCTCTTGAAGCCAACACATATAAGGTTATCATACACTTTAGCTCTTTCAAGGTGAAATCTATTATAACAATCCGCGCATGGACACAATATCATTCCATGTTGACTCGATTTCTCAAAAGCGAAGTTTAAAAAAATACTCCACACCACTTACATGTTGTGAACTAGCTCTTGGTGCACGATACATCCAAGATTTGTCCATAACTATATATGTATTATGTCAAAAGTAAGAAAAGTGAAGTGATATTCAACTCTTGAGTGCTTAAAAAACAACCATGTAACTCTATTAGCTATTGAAAAAATCTTTGTATTTGTGTATATTCTTATCGAGGGAAAATATATCTACCTAACATCCAAGCATTTTTAGTATCTTATTCGTGCTAAATATGTTGTGTTAGGGCTTTTGGATTAGCTTATTTTGTGGGCTTATCAACTTACTAAGATTTGGGAATGCGGATAAGCCTACTTTTTTTGGCTTACCCGTTGGAGCTTATGGCTTAAATAAGCCACAAGGTCAAGTTGATAAGCTATTAAGCCAAAAAGGTGAGTTTATTGGCTTTCCTAAATCTTAATCAGTCGATAAGCCCATAAAATAAGCTAATCCAAGTTAAGGTGTTTGTTTCGTTTTATATAGCCAACTTATGGCTTATTTGGTTTTATGGAAAAGTATACCGATTGAAATTCACTACATTAGCTTAGTATCTATCCATAACCCAAAAAATTCCTAAAAGTACACATAAACCTAATCACATATATATGCGCTTAATCTGATTCTAGTATGTAAAATATCCTCATATCAACATATCGATACAAAATAACACAATAAGATCATAACCTAAAATCAATCAGTTTAACAAAATAATAGGCTAAAATAAGCACAAAATGTAGTAGTTCAGCAAAATAATAAGCTAAAAATAATAAGTTCACATAACCTAGGGTTTTGTAACCGAAACAGCTCGAATAAAAAAAGCACAATAAGACCTGAACTAGCTTAAAATCAATCAGTTAAATATAATAAGCTAAAATTAAGCACAAAAAGTACATATTCAACATATCATTTAATATAATAAGCTAAAATCAGTTTAATACAATAAGCTAAATTTGTTGTATTATACCTATATAACTATGATGACGATTAATGACGGAGATAGAGGTGGTCCGGAGATAGAGAAGGTGTCGGCGGTAATAAGGACGGTGGAGGTGGACGGCGGTGAGGGCGGCGATAGAACGGTACCGACGAATGAATCAACCCATAGTGATAGTTTTTTTGGATCGGAATGATGAATCGTATTTTTTTTGGATCTGAAATATGAATCGTATTTTTTAATGAATCGTATTTTTTGAGTCTGAGCAATTGTCCTTTCAACCTTTGATGAACCGGTGATAAACGAATAGTATTTTTATTTTTGTTTAATTTTTATTTTATTATTTTAATAATTTAGATTTGGTGACTCTTAGTGATATGTATTAGATTTTAAGTAGGCAAACGTTGAAACCCAGTTTGACTCGGCCTGGTAAACCGTTGAATCGGTTCTGGTAAAAAAATGAGTCAAATTAAACCGGATTTTATGTTTTCGAAACACGGTTAGACTCGCCGAGTTTGAAGTGACTCAATTCAACTCGGTTCTCGAGACCCAGCCAGGTTTTGATTTATTCATTTTTTTTACAAATAAAGCAAGTTTTTTATATATACTTACGATGTAATTTTATTTGTTACATGTTATATTTGTTATTGAATGGTTTTAGGTTCAGTACAAGGCATATGCATTATATATATATAATTATATATATATATATATATATATAGTATCATTGTAAATATTTTTTTATTTTTATTTTTGAAAATCGGGTTGACCCGGTGGTCAAAACCGATAACCCGATGATTTGACCGAGTCGATTAAAGTTCCGATTTTTAAAAAATTGGGCAAAAGTTTTATTGACTTTTTATAAATTTTAGTGAGCAAATATTTTATTGGTGACTTTTATAGTTTTATTGAATATGTTTGGTTAACCCTTATTCGGGTTGACTCAAATAAGAACTTAAAAAAAATTAAATATAAATTTAATAAATTTTCTATTTTAACGAATAAAAAATGACAATTTTGTTACAGTTTTATTATATTTGCGTTGATCCAAACCCGAACGGACCCGACCCGAATTGATCTGAACCCGACTGACCCGAATTCAAATAAGGTCGGGTTCGGGTATGATATTTTTAGTCCTGACTTGACTTTGACCCGAACCCGACCAACCCGATATTACTAATACCCCTAGTTATAAGAATTCATTAGGTAGGTTTAGTTTTTCTTACTTTTTCATCGTTAGTAGGCAAAAATTTGGTTTTCTTACTCTTTCATAAGTAGGTAAAAGTTTGGTTTTTCCTACTCTTTCATCATTTGTAGGTAAAAGTTTAGTTTCTCTTACTCTTTCATCATTAGTAGGCAAATGTTTAGTTTTTCCTACTCTTCCATAAGTAGGTAAAAGTTTGGTTTTTCCTACTCTTTCATCATTAGTAGGCAAAAGTTTAGTTTCTCTTACTCTTTCATCATTAGTAGGCAGATTATATTATATAAGCTATATATATAAGTAATATGTATATGTATATTATTTTTATGTTATATAGTATATATTTTAATATTATATATAGTATCATTGTAAATATTTTTTTATTTGATTTTTGTAAAAATTCGAGGTTTGACCCGGGTGGTCGCAAAAAAGACCCAGATACCCGATGGATTTGACCGAGTCGATTAAGAGGTCCCGATTTTTAAAAATTAGCAAAAGTTTTATTGGATTTTGATAAATTTTAGTGAGGGCAAATATTTTATTGTGTGACTTTTATAGTGTTATTGAATATGTGATTGGTTTAACCCTTATTCGGGTTGACTTGAAATAAAGAATTAAAAAAATTAAATATAAATTTAATAAATTTTCTTTTATAACGAATAAAAAATGACAACTTTTGTTACTGTTTTTATTATGTTATATGTTTGCGTTGACCCAAGAACTCCGAAGCGACCCGACCCGAATTGATCTGAACCCGACTGACCCGAGTTCAAATAAGGTCGGGTTCGGGTATGATATTTTTAGTCCTGACTTGACTTTGACCCGAACCCGACCAACCCGATATTACTAATACCCCTAGTTATAAGAATTCATTAGGTAGGTTTAGTTTTTCTTACTTTTTCATCGTTAGTAGGCAAAAATTTGGTTTTCTTACTCTTTCATAAGTAGGTAAAAGTTTGGTTTTTCCTACTCTTTCATCATTTGTAGGTAAAAGTTTAGTTTCTCTTACTCTTTCATCATTAGTAGGCAAATGTTTAGTTTTTCCTACTCTTTTATCATCATTAGGCAAACGTTTTAGTCACCAAATGTCATTTATTTTTTAGTGCGTGTAGCGATGTAGATGGTACTAGGGGTGTTTGTTTAAGTTTATTTATCTTAAGTATGTATAAAGAAAAAAATGTTTTTTCTTAAAGCTTATGTTTAAAATACCCCTTTAAACTTAGATGTATTAGTGCTAATGGTTTTAAATTTCAAATTTTTGTATAATTTCTCACAAAAGATAGTTGGCTTAGAGATTAAATTTGCATTAACCATACACGAGTCTATTAAAAGCTCTCTCAATCACATTTAATTATATACAATATGTATGCACATGAATTGAAATTATTATGTATCTATATAATGTGATATATATAGTATATTATATATAGTATATTTTTTTATAATATTCTATATATATATAACACAACCCAATTATAATTTAACATTATAAATTATATATTAAGAGATTAGAGAAAATGGGGAAAAGTGACGCAAGGTTAATGCATTTATGGAATACCATGCTGAACTCCGATTTGCCCTGGTAAATCGACCCGATTACTCTATCTCACCTTAATCACAGGGTGTGCTCTCTTGTTTCTCTGTCATGTTTATTGACGCGGTCTCTCTCACCAGTTCCCACTATCAGACCTCGCACTCGGCATCTTCCATATCATAACATGATGCCACTAACGAAGAGCCTTCAGAAATGAACGCCAGGTAGTGATTCCATCTTTATCTTGGTCATATATATGATGCTATTGTGTGTTACACACTCTTCTTTTTTTATTAGATGTTCTTCATATCACGAAGAAATTTTTACCGACTAGGTTTCGTTGGTCGTGATGTCAGATTGTATGTTGTAATCGTTTTGTTTGAATCAGTGTGTTGATTAGGCGTGGCGCATTGTTTGTAGGTTTATCTTCTACGTGTTTTAGGTAGTTGTGTTTTTATCCCCATTAGGTTTGTGCCAGGATTAGATTATGTAAAGTGAGGCCTGCATTGTTAGTTTTACTTCTTAGGTTCTTAGGTAGTTGTGTTTTGCTCCTAAGGTTTGTTGCAGATTATGTTATTAGGTGGTTTGTTTACTTTGGTTTTGGTTTGCGTTTTTGATTCACGGTTGTTTGTTCCATAGGTTGATTGGTTGGTTTCTGTAGGTTACGTAGTTATCTTTGGTTTCAATGGATCGGGCGCAAGGTTGGTTGTTCCTTTGAGCGGGGATATGGTTCATCCTTGTACAAAAGTCCTTGCTTTTTCTTTCTCTCTTGAAATCCTGTTAGTTAGATTATGGGTTTCTTTGTAGACTTTCTTTGTTTCGAAGTATGTTAAATACTTGGGTCTCTTGCTAAAACCGTGATGACCAGAAAAATACGAACTTAGGTGATGACACCCAATGTCAGGATGAAGGTTCTCAGTTTACATATAGATTGCAGTACAACGCCACATGTAAGGATCTGTTTTTTGCTTGATGTTAGTTGTGTCTTAGTTTTATTAGTGTTTGTTTTGACGTTTTGTGTATTTGGTGTGTGCAGCTGAACATTTAGGCTTATCGCCTCTCCTTGTAACAAAAAACCAATGTGTTAGAGGGCACAAATACAAATGCTCTAACTATATGCAAGGCTGCTGATGTACTGCTACCACGATTTACACTTCCTTCTCAAGAATGTCTTCAAAATTGAAAGGCACCAAATGTAAGCTCTCAAAATGCGGTCGGCAGAAATGTGAGGAGGCGTTTGTTAACTACTGAATCGATCAGGCTTTTCAATCCTAGCAGTTTATCAGCAACAGTTACACCAACCACCGAGCCAAGCATTGCTGTCACTCGTGGTAGGTTGTCTGTACCGTCTGAACATCATGTCCACGCTGCTGCCATTGTTAGAACCCTTCATACGACTGATAGAACCACTGTACCCATATCTACAATATCTGATTGCTTTAGGGATATAAAAATACCTGGAATTCAATCAAACTCTGTGACTGACACAGGTATACATTTTTCTTTAAAATTAGGTTTACAATGTATCGTGTTTTCACGTCTGATTATAACATCCTACATCTTTTATATTTTCAGGCGCAGGACATGCTGTCGATTGCCAACTGCCTCTAATGGTAGTAAACCACTGTTTGAATCCTACAAAATGTGTTATTAGACCTGAAATTATAACCTTCCCAAACACCAATAAGGAAAATAGGCGGCCAAGTCACTTGAATGCAGAACATTCACATGGTCATGCCAAATTTGCATGAAATAAAGGTGACTACTTATATCTCTTTTTTCCCTATTTTTTCTTTTTTTAAATGTCGGTAACTCATAACTGAAATAGAGGTTAAGATATAGGTTTGTAACTCATATGTTTTATCGTGTGGGCAACGTTTATCACAAACATAAGCTTAACTCCTAATGTTCACAAAAGAAAGAATCTACACCCTTTATCAACTCCACCATACAAAGAAACTTCATCCAGTAGAAACCAAGAAGGCGGTTGTTGCATACTATATCAGAAGCTCCAAGGAGATGAAATGACCCAAATGTTCACACTTCCAACCTTGATTCCAATTCAGCACGTAGACAAGGCATAACTCTTTTTTGTCTTTTTTGTCTTTTTTTTGTTTTCTTTTTTTTCCCTTCCTTTTTTATTACTTGATGCTTTCACATTGTCAAGCTCTCCCATTCATTTTCTAATATAGTCTACACTCCAGCTTACATGGACTTAGGTGACTGTGATCAGCAATGCCGCTACTACGGATGTTTATTTTTCTACAATGAACGACTGAAAGGCGCCTATTGTGCTAGGCAGGCTGAATACCATTTATGTTGTGGTGGAGGGAAGATATATATGCCTCTAGACCCTAATCCCCAGTCTTGATTCAACAGCTTCTTAAGGACGCACATTTTCTGGAACATATAAGAGCTTATAACCAGATGTTTGCAATGACGTCATTCGGAGCAAAAATCAACCACTTGGTAAACACGCGAAGGGGGCTATACGTTTTCAAGATCTCTGGTAAAATACGTCATTGGATTGGTTTTGTTTGTCTAGAGGAGGGTCACCACTCGCGTTTTCTACAACTCTATATATACGACACACAATCTGAAATTAGTAACATAATGCATCACTTTGGTAGGCTAAATGAAGGCATATTGAACCTAGAGATTGTCCAAGGTTTGATACATGTTCTTGATGAACACAACGGTTTGGTCAGACTGTTTAGAACTATACGAGACCTAAGCAGTGCGGGAGACGTGCCGGGATTCAAGATTAGGCTTAACAACATGGGTGGCATGCGTGGATATGAGCTACAAACTTCAGGTCTTCTTGGAGGAATAGTGTTTGAAGACGGTCCAAGAAGCCGCATATATTTTGATGTCATCATTGAATTCAGAGGCGGGCCTCCACAAAGAATTAACAAATTGCATTAGTAATACATGTCACTACAATACCCTCTGTTGTTTGTCTTCGGGAAACCTGGGTTCTACACAGAATTAACATTGAAAATTCAAGATGGAAGGGGCAAGGGAAAAGGTGAGTATGAACGCCTACTACAAATATCAGTTACACCCACGAGTCAAGAATTTGGGCTCATCTTCAAAAGTGGAAGATTGTTTCAACAGTACGTTGTCATAGTGTTTTGTGCAATGGAAGAAAACTGCCTGGACTATATACGCACACACCAAAATGACCTTCGCTCAGACTACTTATCAAGTTTGTATGATGCTGTCGGTAGAGGAGACCGTGAGGGAATAGCGGCTGGCTCAAAAATCATGCTACCAAATACTTTTACCTGGGGGACTAGGTACATGTACAACCACTATCTAGATGCACTCGCAATTTACTGATCACTAAGGAATCCACAATTCTTTCACATTTACATGTAATGTGAAGTGGCCTGAGATCAAGCGTTATATGTCACAATACCCGAATCTAATACCAACTGATAGGTCAGATATCGTGTGTAGAGTATTCGAGCAGAAGGTTAAAGCTTTTGTCAACTTTATGAAAGAAGTATAAACATTTAGCTACGTTATTGCAGGTATGATTTACTAATATTTATTCAAAACCTATTCATTTATTTTATAACAAATTGCATAGTTGCTAGAAATTAATTATGATCATTGTTATGCTTAGACAATGTTATATACAATTGAGTTTCAAAAAAGGGGCTTGCCACATTGTCATACATTGTTGTGGGTCGACTCAAAAACAAAATAAAGGACGCAAAGCAGATTGATGAGTACTCTCTGCTGAGATACCTGACCCCGTAGAAGATCCCAGAGGACATAAAATGGTTACGGACTTAATGATGCACGGCCCCTGTGGTGGTGCAAACTTAAGTGCATTGTATGTGCAAAACGGGCCTTGCAACAAGAATTTTCCAAAAAAGTATAATCTAAGAACATTCTTTGATAGCAATGGGCACACGCATTATCGAAGAAGAGACACAGGAGTTCACGTCATGAAAGGTGAATCGAGGTTAGACAATTGTGACGTTGTCCCGTATAATCGAGCACTGTGCCTGGTATTTGATGCCCATATAAATGTTGAGTACTGCGGTTGGAGCATGCACATTAAGTACCTGTTTAAATATATTTCAAAAGGACCTGACCATATTCTTGCAAAGATTAGCAAGCCAATTGGGGAAGCATCTACTTCAGCACCGGGCAACATCATCCAAATTAACGAGATCCAGAACTATGTTGATGGTCGTTTCGTATGTCCGTATGAAGCTTGCTGGAGAATCTTCGATTATCCAATACAGAGTAGTGCAGATTCAAAATGTTCACTTGGTAAACATGCAACGCATTAACTTTTGTAAAAGAGATAAACTGGATGTAATTGTCAATCTTCTCGACAAGAAGAAGACGACTCTTACAGAATGGTTGTCTACAACAACGAACACACTAATGGCAGAGACCTAACATACCTAGACTTCCCCTCAAAGTTCGTATCCAAAAGCTGGCACTGAAGAGTTATCAGAACAAAGAAATCACTTGGAAGACTAACTTATGTTCATCCAAGTTTAGGAGAGCTTTTCTATTTCTGGATGTTGTTGTGCCACCAAAAAGGATGTAAATCACCGGTTAAGGTACGAATTGTTAACAGGCAGATCTTACTAACTTATGGCGCTGCGTGCGAAGCCTTGGGTATGCTTGGTAACAACAAAGAATGGGACATCACACTTGAAGAATTAGTTGTTTCAGCAATACCAACTGAGATCAAAACCCTTTTTACCCAAATCCTCATCTACTGTGATGTATCAGACCCGACAAAACTGTGGGAAAAATACTGGCAGGATATGCGTGATGACATTCCAACGAAAATATTAGAAGTAACAGGAATTCCAAGATACCATGTTAACACTCTCGAGTTACAAGGATACATTTATACGAGTTGGAAGCAATTCTAAATGGTTTTGGAAACTCTGTGACAGACTTTGGGCTCCAACCTCCTCCACAACATCTGCTTGAACATCTCAAGAATAAGCTGCTTATGGAAGAGAAAATTTACAAACGAGAATTGCTACTACAAGAAGCTACTCAGTCGGTTCTAAAGCTGAATCGTGATCAAAAAAAGATTTATGATCTAATCATAAACGCATCTGCAAATACTCAACAGAAGCTACTATTCATCTATGGTCACAGTGGAACTAAACAAATGTTCCTTTAGAGAACAATTATAAGTTCCCTTCGATACCAAGGGAAGATTATGTTGGTAGTAGTTTCGTCAAACATCGCATCTCTACTTTTACCAGCAAGCCACACAACACATTCTAGGTTTAAACTTCCCTTATGTTGGGATTAAAAGCCTCTTGATGCTGTTTGGAAGTTACTACTGCAAAGTGGAAGTTAAGACTGTTAAGTTAGTGCTGCTGGTATACAAGTTACTACTGTTGGTGTGAAAGTTACAACTGCTTAAAGATTACAACTGCTGGAAGAGTTTATGCTGACAGAGAAGAGATCAAAGACTTATTAGAGAAAAGATAAAGATTGCTTATGTGATAAGTATGAGTATTTTTATGATAGATACGTATAGTTATTTTTTTAGAAGGATCATGATAACTTAGGAAAATTTGTAAGCGGTTAGGACCTCATGGTGTATCAAAGGAGGTCCTAGGGATAGAGTGAGATATCTAGAAATCATTGTTTGATATTAATATAGCTTCATGGTTTTGTAACCTAACACTATTAAGAGTGTTTCCTATTATATTGAAGCTAAAAGTATTGGTATAAACTATTTGTTATTAATCTGTATTCATTATTGTTCATTGAAATTCTTCTTTGTATAATTTGACTTAGATTCCGCATAGTCTTGTGATATTCAAAATTCAAGAGTTTCTATCATAGTTGTTTTGAATTTATTCAATACAACTTAGCCTTATATAAGCTAAGCAAGATCTATTCTATTGGGGTATCAACAAGTGGTAATCAGATTAAAAAATAGCTTCGTGAGAAGCTTTTGGAATAAGAAGAAACTTTACTTCATGCACCAAGATCTACTTTTTTAGAAAGCAATGGACTCTAATCTACTCAAAACCATTCAAGCTACCCAATACTCTAACCTGGTGGTATGATCTCTGTGAAGATAAGGATGGTGCAAAACCTACGCTGGCATTGATTACACTTTATGAGAGAGTTAGAAAATGGTAATGCACCCATAGTAACAAAAACTGTTGATGGCAAGGAGACTATTATCCTTCCTACAAGTGTTGAAGAGAAGACACAAAGAAGGACAGAGTTAAAAGCAAGAAGCACTTTTTGATGGCCTTAGCTAATGAGCATCAATTAAAGTTTAACTCATACAAGGATGCTAAGACACTGGTACAGGCTATTGAGAACAGATTTGAAGGTAATACTGCTACAAAGAAAACTCAAAAAAATCTTCTGAAGCAGCAATATGAAAACTTTGCTGCATCCAGCACAAAAGTGATTGAGCTAAACTATGGAAAAGGCCTTCTAAAGCTAATTAGTCAACTGGAAGGATGCATGTGAAGTTATCCTCAGAAGACATCAATCATAAGTTATTGAGAAGTTGGTCCACAGAATGGGACTATGCATACTATTGTATGGAGGAACAAACCAGAGAGATTGAGGACATTAAGTTTGGGTTGACATCTTCAACAACCTGAAGGCTTATGAATTAGAGGTCAAGGAGACATCTAGCTCAACCACAAACTCACACAATGTAGCCTTTCTGTCCTCTAGCAGCACTAACAGTGCAACTAGAGCAGTTAATACTGCTTAGGGTATTAATACTGCTAGCACTCAGGGTGTTGCTGATAGCTCAACAACTATTGAAAATTTGAGTGATGTTGTGATTTATTCCTTCTTTGCTAGCCAACCAAGTATTCAACAGTTAGATAATGAAGATCTATAATAAATCAATCCTGATGATCTAGAAGAGATGGATTTAAGGTGGAACATTGCTATGTTGACTATGAGGGAAAGAAGATTCCTGAAGAATACTGGAAGGAAGTTAGACATGGCCAACAAAGAAACAATTGGGTTTGACAAGTCCAAGGTGGAATGTTTCAACTGCTAAAAGAAAGGACACTTTGTAAGGGAGTGTAGGGCACCCAGGAATCAAGATAATAGGAACAGGGAGCCTACCAGAAGGACTGTGCCAGTTGAGGTAACTACTTCAAATGCCTTAATATCTCAGTATGATGGCTTTGGCTATGATTGGAGTGACCAAGCAGAAGAAGGTCCAACCAATTATGCTCTCATGGCTTATTCTTCAATAAGTTCAAGTTCTTCTACAAACTCTGAGGTATCTAATGACTCAAATTGTTGTTCATCTTGTTTAGAATGTTTAAAAGATCTAAAAGAACAAAATGAACAATTAGTTAAAGACTTAAGAGCAGCTAGGATAAGTGTTGTCTCTTATAAAACTGATTTAGAATCTGTAGAAGCTAGACTGTTAGTCTTTAAGAAAAATAAGTCTGTGTATGAGGAAGATATAAAACTCTTAAAACATGAAATCTATTTAAGAGATTTAGGTATTACAGAGCTTAAAAGGAAGTTAGAGTTGGCTACAAAAGAAAAAGATAAGTTTTAACTTACAGTACAAAAATTTGAAAATTCGTCAAAAAACCTAAGTAAACTTCTAGACAGACAGATAATGGATAAGTGTAAAATAGGATTATGGTATAATGCTGTCCCACCTCATATACTGGGAATTTTATGCCACCAAAATCTAATTTAGTTTATCCTAGTCTAGATGATTTTGTTGATGTGAAAGAGTCTGTTAGTGAGTCTGTAATTGAAAAGCCTACTGTTGAGACTAATGAATCTGAGACAGCTAGGAAAGAAAATGGAGCCTCAATTATTGAGGATTGGGTATCTGATAGTGATGAAGAAAATGTGCCTAAGGTTAAAACAGTTAAGATGTTTAATAAATCTATTTTTGCTAAGATAAACTTTGTTAAGTCTACTGAGCAAGTAAAAACTCCTAGGAAAACATCAGTTGATAAAAATAGGCAAGACACACCTAGTCCTAGAGGAAACAAGAGAAACTAGAACTAACAGATGTTTAAAAAATTAGGGAGTGATTTTAAGATGTTCAACAAAGCTTGTCATGTATGTGGTAGTTTTGATCATTTGAAAAATAATTGCAATAACTAGTATAATAATGGAAGATTTGCAAAACCAGTTTGGACCAATGTTCAAAGGATGAACAAATAGAATTTCATTAAATTAACTCACCCCAGTCCAAAAAGGAACATGGTTCCAAGAATAGTCTTAACTAGGTTTGACCCAATCTCACTTAATACTGCTAGACTAGTTAATACTATTCAACCAAGAACAGCAGTGAATAATGCAGAACCCATAAAAAATGTTATTAATAATGCATATTCAACTGCTAGAAGGCCTTTTAACAAAATAACAGCAGCTAATAATAGTAATTTCACTAAAAAGGTTAATACTGTTAAGGGAACAAGGGTTAATACTGCTAGGCCAAAAGCAGTTCTTAGTGTTGTTAAGGGAAACAAGGGAAATGCTGTTAAGGCCTCAGCATGTTGGGTTTGGAGACCAAAGCACAAAGTTTTAGACCATGTCTCTAGAAACAATGGTGCATCAATGTCCTTTAAAAGATTTGACTATATTGATGCACAAGGCAGATCCAAGTCAGTAATGGCTTGGGTCCCCAAAAGAAACTAATTTTCTTACCATTATGTGCAGGGCAATCCACATCAAGATTTGAAGGATAAAGGAGTGATTGACAGTGGATGCTCTAGGCACATGACAGGAAACAAATCCTATCTTACAGATTATGAAGAAATTAATGGAGGATTTGTTGCCTTTGGAGGTAATTCCAAAGGAGGGAAAATTACTGGGAAAGGTAAAATAAGAACTGGTAAATTAGATTTTGAAGATGTGTATTTTGTAAAGGAACTAAAGTTTAACCTTTTCAGTGTCTCACAAATGTGTGACAAGAAGAATAGTGTTCTTTTTACTGATACTGAATGTGTTGTTCTGTCTCCAGACTTTAAGTTAACTGATGAAAGTCATGTTTTGCTTAAAGTTCCTAGAAAGGATAACATGTACAGTGTTGATTTAAAGAATGTTATTCCTCAAGGAGGTCTAACTTGTCTCTTTGCAAAAGCCACACCAGATGAATCTAATCTTTGGCATAGGAGGCTTGGACATGTAAATTTCAAAACAATGAATAAACTAGTAAGGGGAAGCCTTGTAAGAGGTTTACCTTCAAAACTTTTTGAAATTAATCAAACCTGTGTTGCTTGTCAGAAGGGAAAGCAACACAGAGCTTCTTGTAAGACCAAAACAGTCAGTTCAATCAGCCAACCATTACAAATGTTGCACATGGATTTGTTTGGCCCAACATTTGTAAAGAGTTTAATGAAAAAGATGTACTGCCTAGTTGTCCAATGAGATTATAGGTGTGTGTTTAGTTGGGTTTTTTTTTTTGGCTTGCTAGGATGAAACTTCTGACATCCTTAAAACATTGTTATATAACAGGCATAGAAATCTAATAGACTTAGGTATTAAAAGTGATTAGATGTGACAATGGGACTAAATTCAAGAATATTAGGGTTTTGTAATCGGTTTTATGAAATGAGGGTAGTAGAGGGAATTTAGTGTTGCTTGGGGACTCCACAACAAATTGAGTAGCGGAAAGAAAAAAATAGGACATAAGAGAGGCTACTTAGGGACTATGCTAGCTGATTCAAAATTCAGACATAACAAACTTTATGGGGCTGAAGTCAGTTTAATACTGCTTGTTATGTCCAAAATAGGGTGTTAGTTATCAAGCGCGGACAACATGACCTCTTTGTAGTTTTTCTAGGTAGAAAAACATGCCTTAAATTTCATGAGACATTTGAGAGTGTCCTATTACAATCCTAATTACCATAGATCACCTAGGCTAAATTTGGGCAAGGTGATGAAGGATTCTTTGTAGGATACTCTACCAAAAATAGGCAAAGCATTCAGAGTATTTTAACAGTAGAACTCGGGTAGTAGAAGAGAACCTGGCATGTTTAATTTAGTGAGGAGATAATCAACCTATGAGTTGCAGAAGTGGACAAATTGGCTTTTTGATATAGATTGCACTAAAAAAAATTCTTTGAACTAATAAGCCAGTTGTTGTGCAAGGAATGACAATCTAATGGTAGTAAGGTATACAAAAGCATGTGATTAATACAGGTAAAGCTGGAATGTGAGAGCAAGTACTGGCAAAGATTATATACTGCTACCATTATCCATTCAAAATCCACCATTCTCTTCTAGTTCAAAGGATTCTCCTGATGCCGGATTTAAACCATCAGAGAGGACGAAAAGAAGGATGCTGAATATCCAAGGAATAAAGATAGTGAGGTTCCAAGTACGGAGGAGCCAAGAGTTAATCAAGAAAAGGATGCTAGTGTTGTTAGGAATAAATCTTCACAAAACTTAATACTGCCAAGATACAACTAACAGTACTAATTAAGTTAGTACTGCTAGTACAAACTTAGTACTGCCAGTGTTACTTAATACTGCTTAGTAGTAGAAAAGAGTGTAGTACTTTGATAGTCAAGAGCTGTTGAATTTGGAAGATAAGATATGCATGGAGATTATTTCGGGATGTTTTTATTTGAATTGTTAACTGATCTAAGATAGGTGTTAGACTGGTATCTTTGATAAAGGGACTCTCTTGTGTTATATCGTTAGTATGAAAGGAGATCTAAGTTTAGTATAGAGATAGAACTTTGCATTTACTTTTCATTGAAGTTTTAGAGAATAAATTGTAAGAGCTTCAAGGTTGTTGTAACCACGGGTATACAAGAGTACGTCTATTTTCTCATAATGTGAACAGCAGTTTGTTCATTGTTATGTTTGTTTGGTGATACTGTTTTATCATAAAACCTTTCTATGCGTGTCAAATGTAGATTCGCATTACACTTTGGTATACATACAAGAGTCTCTCTTTGTTTATTTTGGATTCTTCCAAGGTAAATCAAACTCTTTCTACGTAGAAGAATAGATCAAGGCGTGGGATCAACCAAGGGGTATATGAGCATGTGCTTTGAGAAACTTTCATCTAGAGGGTAATGGAGTTAGAAAAATTCTCAGAAAACCAATGCGTTGACATACTTCCCTTATGACTCAAACTCGGGGAGTTATTGATGATTGTGGGAAATAATGGATCCAAACAGTACTTTCAGATCCATGATTATGCATATGGGGATGTATAGAAAATGGAATTTTGGGTTCCTATTCATGGTTACAGCACCTGGAATCTAGGTCCACTCAATCTGCAGTGAAGAGGACTGTTGCCTCTCTACTGCTGAATGGAAGAAAGATATTGCAACTAGCAGAATGTTTTAAGGCTCGAAGTGCTTCTGCTAAAGTGGCATGCCACAATGAACATCAACTTACCTTCAATCAGTTATTAGGATGGTTGATGCTCAATCAATGTTTGTTTGCCATTAAAGCTCGATTTGGAGGGAATGATGCAAAAAGAAGACACTGAAGGCCCTTGCTTGAAGCAACATGTATGAAACTTTAATGCTTCCAAGCTCAGGAATCACATGGTTCTATTCTTTAACAGGCCTTAAAAAGTTGTTAGTAAGATTTGCAATTCTGGGTGTAGTTACTCAATCAGGAGGACCTAAATGTTAAAGTTTTTTGAGGAGCTTACCTTCTGAATAGGATACACATGTGGTAGTCTGGATGAACAAACCCGACTTTGATACTATGGGTTTAGATGATTTGTACAACAAATTTAAAATTGTTGAACAGAAGGTTAAGAGATATGCTGCTGTTAACAATGATGATAAGAACTTGGCATTTCTAACCACTTCCAGTCCAAGCAGTACTAATACTATTAATACTGTTAACACTGGAGTAGTACTGGCACAGAATCAGGTTAATACTGCTAGTACTGAAAACTAGTACTTGGCTAATTTAGTGATGACCACAGTTTATGCCTTTTCTGTCCAACTCAACCACAAGGGTCTCAACTTTTTCATGAAGATTCTTGAGCAAACTTCATGATGATGATTTTAGAAGAAATTGCGATCTAAGTGGATATATGGCACTACTTAGCTATGAGGCAATAAGTAAGTTCTTATCAGAGAATGGAAGATCCATCATTGATGTGGAAGCAATACTGCTGGATATGAGAAATCAAAGGTAGATAGAATGTTTTTAAACTGTCATAAAATGGGACATTTTGCCAGAGATGCGAGAGCACCAAGGAGTAAAGACAATAGAAAATGGAATAAAGGTAGCTCATCGCAAAGGCAAAATGTGAAAGATTGAAGATGCTTCTGTAAAAGGCAATGGTGTGTATAGATGGTGCTGTGGATTTGATTTGGAAGTGACATGGCAGGGGGGGGGGAAGATGAAATTCAAGCAAAATTGGCCTCATGGCATTAACAGATTCTGAGGGTATCTATGATAAATCTTGTTCTAAATCTTGTCTAAATAAGTTGAAGCTCTAAAGAAAACGGGTTGTATTTGATTGTTTAAATTAGATGATATGGTTTGATAATGAGCAGCTACATATAAAGTTGTTTATCAATGTTTAGAAGCAATAGTAGTTTAATTTAAATGAGTCTGATGTCCTTTTATTCTGATGGAAATTGCTCTTTGTGGTAAAAGAAGGGAAGGTACACAAAGAATTTCTTATTGGGATTACTTAAGACTGAACTTGAAAAGGTTAAGGAAGAAAAGGAGGGGTTTAAATTTAAGATTGCAAAAGTTTTGAAAATCATTAGACTATGATGCTTTGTTAGCACGTCAAGGTTAGCTGATAGAGCTACAGGGTTTTGGTTACAATGATGTCCCTCACTCATCCTTTGATTCTTAATAGACCTACACCTTGTGACTTATCTTAATTCAGGTCTTGAAGAAGTTCTAATCACTGAGGGTTAATTGAGTATGGTCCTTGGGATTAAGTTTAAGCCAAGCATGTTTGTGATAAAGCGTCAGATATTCTATAGGAGGAATATGATGAACTCTATTAAAACAACTATCACCAAGACTGTTACGTGAAACTATCTCACTGTAAGTGTCTTCCAGTTTATGGTAGACAAAGCTTGGAAAAGAAAGTTTTTCTATCTGCTAATCATGTTAGTGGTAGAAGAACCTAAAAAAAGTAGAGAGAATAATGATGCTCCAATTATTGAAGATTGGGTTGTCAGTTGAGAGGAAGAAGTTGAGCCTTATCCCTAAGTAGAAAGAAAACTATTATACCTATGCCTACTAAAGAAAAGAGTCGCGTTGAAGGGCAAATCATTAAATATAAAGAATCTAAAGTCCTTTTTTCTGAGGAAATTGCTTTGCTTAAAAGAAGTGTAGGTCATAAAGAATATCTAATGGGATTACTTAAGACCGAACTTGAAAAGGTTAAGGAAGAAAAGGAGGGGTTTGAGTTTAAGATTGCAAAGTTTGAAAAATCATCAAAAGACTTAGATCAGTTGTTAGCAAGTCAAATAACTGACAAAAGCAAAAAGGGCTTTGGCTATAATGTTGTCCCCTCACCTCATCCTTTGATTCTAAATAGACCAACACCCTTAGATTTATCTTATTCAGGCCTACAAGAATTCAAACAACAAGAGGTAATCAAGTTAGGGAAAGAAAAGTTTTTTTGAAACTCATTTACCTCAGTTCCTTGTGCTAGACCAAGGACACATTTTCAAACTCAAGCACAATCAACTGTTCAAAGGCCCTTTTACAAGAGAACAACATTAACAAAAAGGTCTAATAATCAAAATATTAATACTGGTAGACAAACTGTTAATACTGATAGGCAAAATGTTAATACTGTTAGGGCAAGGGGATTTAATCCTGTTAAGCCCTCAGCATGTTGGGTTTGGAGACCTATCAAACCCAATGGTGCATCACTAGTTTTTAACAAATATAATTACATTGATGCACGAGGCAGATCTAATTCAGTAATGGCTTGGGTCCCCAAAGATAACTAACTTCATAAGTTTTATGTGCAAAGCAATTCACAGCTAAATGATAAAGGATTTGTTAATAGTGGATGCTCAAGGCACATGTCTGGAAACATAGCCCATTTTCAGATTTCAAAGACTTTGATAGAGGTTATGTTACTTTTGGTGGTGGAGCAAATGGAGGCAAAATTACTGGCAAAGGTACTTTTAAAATTGATAAACTTGATTTTGAAGATGTATACTTTGTCAAAGAGTTGAAGTTTAACCTTTTTAGTGTCTCACAAATGTGTGACAAAAAGAACTATGTTCTTTTTACTGACTCTGAATATCTTGTTCTATCTCCTAATTTTAAGTTGCCTGATGAAAATCAGACACTTCTTAAAATTCTTAGACAGAATAGCATGTACAGTTTTGATATGAAAAACATAGTTCCTAAAGATGGTTTAACTTGTCTCGTTGCAAAGGCTACATCTGAGGAATCAATGTTATGGCATAGGAGGCTTGGTCATGTCAACTTTAAAAATATTAATAAACTTGTTAAAGAAAATCTTGTAAGAGATTTGCCTTTAAAAAGATTTGAGAATGACCAAACTTGTGTTACCTGTCTTAAAGGCAAGCAACACAGAGTCTCTTGTAAGCCCAAGGCATTTAGTCCCATTACTAAGCCATTGTTTATGCTGCACATGGATCTTTTTGGTCCAACTTTTGTTAGTAGTGTTATGCATAAAAAGTACTGCTTGGTAGTCACTGATGATTATAGTAGATTTTCTTGGGTTTTCTTTTTAAAAACTAAGGAGGATGAAAATTGTGTAATCCTTAAAAACTTTATAAAAGAGATAGAAAACCTAGTGGATAAGAAAGTTAAGATAATCAGAAGTGATAATGGGACAAAATTTAAAAACCATGTGATGGATGAGTTCTGTAGAGAAAAAGGTATCAAAAGAGAATACAGTGTAGCAAGGACACCTCAACAAAATGGTGTAGCTGAAAGAAAGAATAGGACTCTCATTGAGGCTGCTAGAACAATGTTAGCAGATTCTAAGTTACCTACAACATTTTGGGCAGAAGCTGTTTCTACTGCTTGCTATGTACAAAATAGGGTCTTAGTAGTCAAGCCTCATAACAAGACTCCCTATGAACTCTTTAGGGGTATTAAACCAGCTATAGGCTTCATGAAGCCATTTGGATGTCATGTTACAATTCTTAATACCTTAGATAAGTTGGGCAAGTTTGATGGAAAAAGTGATGAAGGTTTCTTTGTTGGGTATTCTTTAAGTAGCAAAGCTGGGGTTTTTAGGTATACACATTAGAACAGGAAGTACACGGAAACTTGCATGTTGAGGTTCCTAGAGAATATACCTATGTTAGAAGGAAAATGGTCCCAAGTGGCGGTATGATCTTATTCTTTAACATATCCATGAACTATGTACCAGTGGTTGCAGGGACTTTTTCTAATGTTTCTGCAGGTATACAAGGAGTTTCTGAGTCCAGCACATCCACTCAACAAGATCAAGATTGTATTTTCATGCCAATTTGGAAGGATGCTTCATACTTTGATGATGCTTCAATCAAATCTGTTGCTGATACACAAATACAGATCAAGATGGGACTCATGATGATTGCAGTTTTCAGGATAATGGTATTGATGATCAACAAGTTAATACTGCTAGTCCACAAGTTAATACTGGTAGTAGAGAAGTTTGTATGATGCTCATGAAGGTACATATGTAATAATGAAGGTTGATGGGACCAATTACTACAAACTGAAGACACACAAGTAGAGGATCAAGAAATTGAATTGGGGAATATTTCACCATCTTATGAAGTTTCTTCCACTCCTCATACAAGAATTCACAAGGATCATCCAATTGATCATGTGATTGGTGATGTGCAGTCTTCTGTTCAAACAAGAAGGATGACAACTTCTTATTCTGAACTAGTGTTATTGGTGCATATATGAAGGAAGGGACTCACCAGGACTTTATCATTACATGCCTTTTTGCTTGTTTCTTATCTCAAGTAGAACAAAGAGGTTTCTTTTTTAAAGCTCTTAGGATCCTGCATGGGGTAGAAGCAATGCAAGATGAAATCCTTGCTGTTCAAACATGCAAATGTATGGGTTTCTTGTAGACTTGCCTAAAAGGTCATATGGCTTATTGTACAAAGTGGGTCTACAGAAACAAGAAAGATGAGAGGGGAATTGTCATCAGGAACAAAGCAAAGACTGTTGCACAAGACATACTCAAGAAGAGGGCCTTGATCTATGATGAAGTAAATTGCATCCAGTGGCGAGATTGGAAAGCATATAAGATTATCCTGGCCTAGCTTCTTATATGGGTTTACTGTCATTCCAAATGGATGTCTAAAGTGACATTTCCTTATAGTGGTCAAATTGAAGAGGAGTGTATGTAAGTCAACCTCCAGGTTTGAAGATCCTGACCATCCTGATAAAGTTTAAAGTTGTGAAAGCACTATATGGACTTCATCAAGCACCAAGAGCTTGTATGGATACATTGGACACTTATTCTTATTGAGCAATGGATTTCAAAGAGGACAGAGTTGATCTAACTCTGTTCATTCAATAAAGTCAAACAGGGGCTATTTTGCTTGTCAAATCTATGTTGATGACATCATTTTGGATATACCAAGAAGGTGCTGTGTGAAGAATTTGAGAGCTTATGACGGATAAGTTTCTGATGAGTTCTATGGGAGAACCTCACCTTCTTTTTGTGGATGTAGTAGTCCTACAAGATAAGAAAGGCATATTTATTAGTCAAGATATATATGTCCATAAAATCCTAAAGATAGTTCAACTCACAGATGTGAAGTCTGCCTCAACTTCACAACAGATTTGGGGTAAAGCCCTTGGTTCAAAGATGAAGATGCTGATGATGTTGTTGAACCATTTTATAGGTCTAGATGATCTTTGATTGTATCTTACATCATCTAGAACCAGATATCATGTTTGCAGTTTATGCATGTGTAACGGTTCATGTTTCACCCAAAACTTCCCATTCTTAGCTGTCAAAAGAATATTTAGTACCTCAAAGGCAAAACCATCTCTAGCGGTCTTTGGTTATTCTTAAGGATTCTTCATTGGAGTGAGTTGTTTACTGATAGTGACTTTGATGGAGCTTACTTGACAGGAAGTCAACCACTGGAGGTTGTCAATTTAAGGGAAATAGGTTGTTTTTTGGCAATGCAGAAATAAACTGTGGGTTGCCACTTTACAACTGAAGTGAATATGTGGTGCTGCTAGTTGTTGTGGACAGTTTCTCTGGATCCAAAACCATATTCTCCCCCCTTGATTATGGGTATAATTTTATGAACTAATGGTTATTACATTGGCATTACCAGTACTATCTGTATCATAGAAAAATCATGTTCAACACTCTAAAAACAAAACATTTTAGAGATTAGGAATCACTTTATAAGAATTGTAATATAAATAGTTGAATCAAATGGCTAAATTGATACTCACTTAATCTTATTTGTCTTGTAAAGTTTGTTAAAAGTTAGTACTGTTAGTATTTGTCAATTAATACTGCTAGGTCTAATTAGTACTGCTAGCTATATTTAACACTGTTTGTTAAACCTGTTGCTTATAATTAGTACTGCTAGTTATATTTAACACTGTTTGTTAAAATTGTTGCTTAAAATTAGTACTGCTAGTTATAGTTAACACTGTTTGTTAAAACTGTTGCTTATAGTTAGTACTGCTGGTTACTTCTATGTATTGTTGTTACTCCTGTGCATAACACTTAATACTGTTACACAAGAAGCATGTTTGGTTTGTGTTTTTTTCTTGGTTTTATGCTAACCTTTTCAGGATCAACAATGACGTGTGCAATTGATTATTCCATAATGTATCATTTGAGGGGAGGAACCATGCTGGTTGTTCTTAAAGTGTTGGTTGTTACACCACACCACAAATGGTCATCAATTCACCATGTCTAATAAACATAGAATTTCTAAATCCGTTGATAGTTGATAGTTTACTCAAAACTATATGGTCCTCAATGCACCATGTTATTACAATGAAGCATTGGCTAGTCCAGAGCAAACGGCTACTGGTAAAGACTTCTAAAATCCGTTCATAGTTGGTAGTTTACTAAAAACTATATGGTTATCATTGCACCATAAAGCAAACGGCTATTGGTAAAGACTCCTAAAATCCGTTTATGGCTGGTAGTTTGCCAAAACCTATAGTGTGAATTTGTGAGCTAAAACAAAAGAGAGAATTGGTGAGCTCAAAAACAGAAAGAGAGCCGTGTGAAAAAATAGACAGAGTAAAAAGTAGCCAAAAGAATTGAGAGATGAAATGTGAGCCTAAAAATAGAAAAGAGATATTGTGTGAAGTTATTCTTTTAAGTCTTACAAACATATGGAGTTTGTACTGCTTATGGGTGGAGAAGTTAATACTGCTAGGCATTTTTTAGTACTGCTAGGCCAAACTTAATACTCCTGGATGACCGTTAGTACTGTTTGGGCCTAACAGATTTTTCATTAATTAATAGAGCCGTTGAGATATTTCCGCCAAATACCTATGGAATAGGGGTTTGACCAATTGGACTTTCATGGATCAACTATATATTCATATGTTTTATTCACGATAACCTCAATTTACTTAATATTGGTCAACTAATATCTCTATGTTTTCTCTATTAATTTGCAATTAACTTTCTCCAGCCCTCATTCTTACATACACGATCATATCCCACTCAATACCTCACAACTTTACTCATGGCAAATTTAGACTTTTGTGACAAGCATAACATGGTAGCATTTCTGGAAAAATCTACGGGGAGTGCAGGGTTTCATCCGATCATTGATTTCATCACTCGAAGTCACATTTATTATGCACTTACTAAGAAGCCAGAGGTGTGTGTATCGTTTATAAAACAATTTTGGAGGTCTGCTGAGGCTTTGACTGATGGTAATGGCGACGTCAAGCTTAATGCTACTATTGATGGACACTCACTTTCAATCACTGAAGGTTCTTTACGGCGACATCTCAAGCTAGATGATCAAGATGGTATTACCTCTCTTCCAACTACAGAGATTTTTGCGCAATTGGCGCTTATGGGCTATACTACTAACTCAGATAAGTTAACCTTTCAAAAAGGTGCATTTTCACCTCAATGGAGGTTTTTTATACATAATATTCTCCATTGCTTAAGCCCGAAGAAAACTGCTTGGGAGCAGTTTAGTAGTAATATTGCAGCAGCTGTAATTTGCTTAGCCACCAATAGAAAGTTTAATTTTTCTAGGATGATATTTGAACACATGGTGTCTAACATTTCTAGTCCCCATAAGTTTTTGATGTACCCTAGATTTATTCAACTATGCCTAGACATGCAGAGACACAAGCTTCAACAACACACAAGATTTTATTTTGTTCCATCTCTAACAATGAAGGTTTTTAGCTATATGAAGAGATCCACCAAGGGATTTTCAGGCCAGGAGGTTGCTCTATTTCCCACTATGTTAGATGATACTGAACCCTCACCTTCCCCTTCTAGAATCACATCTTCACCTTCCCTTACACCTACACCTTCACCTTCACCTGAACCATCTCCTACTCAACCATCACCTACTTAACCCACACCAACTCAACCCTCACCTACACAACTTTCACCAACACAACCTGGTACAGAATACCCTCTTCCTACACCCCATGATTCACCTCTCCATGCTGTTCACTCACATGGAAGTGATGAGGGTAGTTTGAAACTTTAAGAATTGATGAATTTAGTTACCACTCTTTCTGACAGGATTGGAGTTTTAGAGACTGACTTGTTGAAGACAAAGAAAACTTACAGTTCTGCTTATACCAAGCTTATTCTCAGGGTCAAGAAGTCAGAGTCTCAGATAAAGATTGGGAAAGCAAGGAAACAAACTAGGGTTGTTATTTCAGACGATGAAGTCTTTGAAGATGATTCTTCCAAACACGGGAGGAAGTTATTTGATGAAGAGGTTCAAGAAAAACCAAGTACTGACACTGAACTATTCATTCAAGAAGTAACTTCAACTGAAGTTATTCAAGATCAAGAGGGTAGTGGGAAAGCAAGTGATGAAATTAGTACTGCTGGTTTGAAGAAAGATACTTCTAGTGAAGAAGTTCCAACAGTTAGTACTGCTGAAGTACATCTTAGTACTGCTGGAGGAACTGTTACATATTCAAGAAGAAGTGCTGAGAAAAGATCAAGAAAAGATAAAGGAAAAGCCATTTTGATAGAGGAAGAGCCTAAGAAGAAGTCTAAGAAGGATCTTGAACAAGAACAGTTAAGTTATGCTGAAGCAATTAGACTTGAAGAGCAAATGAATGAGGAACAAAGAGCTCAAATTGCTAGAGATGAGGAGATTGCTAGACAGTGGGATGAAGAAGAAAGGAAAAGAGCTATGGATGCAGCTAAGTCTACAAAGAAGATTGACTGGAATGATCCTTCAGTCATTAGATATCATTCTCTTAAAATGAAGCCAAAGACAATTGCCCAAGCTAGAAGGAATATGATCAAATATTTGAAGAACCAAGGGAATTACAAGATCAGTGACTTCAAGGGAATGTCTTACAATGACATCAGGCCAATCTTTGAAAAGATTTGGGATTTTAATCAGAATATTAAGCCTATGGATGCAGAGCAAGGAAGTAAAAAGCAAAAGTCTCCTGAAAAAGAAAGGTCTACTGAAAAGATTGTGGAAGAAGAGGTTGTTACACAAGAGGAAAGGGAAGAAGTTGTTAAAGAACCTGGAGCAAAGAGAAAGAAGTCCATTCCTAGAAAAAGCACAAGGAAGAGACAAAAGATGGAGGAAGATTCAGAGAAAGATGAACTCAATGGATTTTTGGATATAGTACCAAGAGAAGAGGCTCCCATAGAGGTTGAATCTATATCTACAAAGTTTCCTATTGTAGATTGGAAGACATGTGTTTTGACAGAGACCTTCATGTACTATCAAGTATTCAGAGGTGATGGAAGTTCAAAGAATTATAAGGTACTGAGTGAAATGCTTGAAGATTTTAATAGATTGGATGTAGAAGAATTATACAGGTTGGTCAAGAATAGGTATAGTGCTTTAAGTCCAGAAGGTTTTGATCTAATGATTGGGGAGAACTACCAAACAATGTTTGACCTCGAATAAGATGGTGAATTTGGAGAGATCAACGATGAATACAATCTTTTAAGCTGGAGATATGATGATTCTGTGGTATCCCATATTTTGTTGTTGACAATGGATTGGCAATTCATATGTTGACAGAAAAGAAGTATCCCTTAAGCCAAGAGATGTTGACAAAGATGTTAAGTAGAAAATTGGAGGTAGATCATGAGAGTTCCCAGGCATTTGAACTCCTTAGATTCATAAGATCTCAAGTGCAGAAGTGACAGATTTGTTTGAAAGAATCATCAGCAGAAGAAGAAGACTAGAAGATTTTATTCAGAAGAAACTTGATGATTTGAAGGACAATCACAAATTTAGGGGAGGATTGTTAGGAATAAATCTTCATATGACTTAATACTGCCAACAGTACTAAAGGAGTTAGTACTGCCAGTACAAAGTTAGTACTGCCAAGGTTACTTAATACTGCTAGTAGAAGAAGTTAGTACTGCTAAATGGTCAAAGCTGATGAACTAAAGATAAGAATGCATGAAGAGTATTTCGGGAGTTTTAGTTTTAAATTATAACTGATCCTAATAGATAGGCAGATATATGTGTAAAGGGCTCCTTGTATTTCTATAAAAGGAGATCCCTAGTGTAGTGTAAAATATAACTTTAAGAGATACATTTAGAGAGAAATTGTAATATCTTCAAGGTTTGTAACCCCAGTACTTCAAGAGTACTCGTATTATTTAATAATATTGAAGCAGTGAGTTTTGTGTTCATTGTTTGTTTGTGTTCATTACTGTTTCATTTATAAACTTCTCTAGAGTATCAAAGTGTAGATTCCGCATACACTTTGGTATACATACAAAGTCTCAATCTTTGTTATTTTGGATTCTTCCAAGGTAACAAACTCTTTATATCATAAAGAATCGATCAAGGTGTAGGATCAACAACCTTATTGGACCACACATGGAAAAATGAAATCCTACAAACCATGACCTAGCTCGGATAGAGTAGGCGCACGAACCCCTTATTATGCTAGGAAAGACTTCTTAGACTGCCATTTACCTAGAGAATGGGAAATTTCTAGATATGCAGAGCTTAATCCTTTTAAGGATACCTTAGTGTTTAGAAGAATGGTAGAATTTCTTGGAGCCATACCTATTAACCTTAAGTGTAACATGTGGGAATCAGAGGACCTAATTAAAAAACCAATTAACTGGGATAAACCACCTAAAAACAGAGATGGAGCATGGCATGCGAAGATTAGACTGATTGACCCCGATGGAGAAGAATTTACCAAAACCCTTCAATCAATCCCCACTACTAGGAAGCTCTCTGAAAGAGAAAGTCGAAGAGAGATCATCGACTTGGACCACTTCTACGACACTTGACGGGTGACTTTGAGTCTAGCTACAAGACTCGTTAATAAAGAAAAGCGCTTATTGGGAGGCAACCAATTTACTTTTCTCGTAAATTAGGAGTGTCATGGGTGTTTTATTTATTTATAGTTTGTTTTATCATGTTTGAACTATATTGTAATCATGCTTTGTTTGTCTTTGACCTCGTCTTAATTTCAATCAAAGGTATTTTGCAAATAATAAGTGTAGGGGAATTTATCCGACTTTTGAGCCAAAGTTCAAGCATGTTAAATAAATTGTTTAGATTAATTCGCGTCAGTTTCGAGTCATATGATTGAATTGTTAAATCTCAGGTTTTATGCAGCTATTTGTACATGAATTAATTTATGGAATCAAGTGCAGGTAATTTTTAATCAAAAACAAAAAATTCGTTTTAACAGAACGTGGAGACGACGTCACGATTTACACGGGACGCCGTCACCATGACACTTGTGACGACATTAGGATTTTCTTGACAGCGTCAAACGCCCAGGTCTAGAAAACTTAAAGTTTTAATTATTTTTGAAAATAAAACTTACATAACATTTAAAATATGTACTCTTCTGTTATAAACCTGCAAAACCAACAAGTTTGACAATTCTCTCATCCTATCTTTACTGCTTTATCGAGTCAAACCCTAATTTCATAATTGTATATTATCTCACATTTTATGCTTGGTGTAGTTGTCCTTGTCTTTGATTACAGGTTATATTTGACGAGAAGAAGCTTAAAAGTTCTTAGGAAGTTTCATTGGATGATTCTTGGAGGACGATTTAACTAGTTATCGCATGTTTCTTTTCCATTATTGAGCAAACCAGGGGAGTACTAGTTTCTTTTCCTTGTTTTCTTTTCCCTTTATTTGTTTTTACGGGTACTTCTATAGAATATTAGGGACAATGTTCAACTTAAGTGTAGGGGGGAAAATAAGCCTTAGAAACTATTCTTTCATTTGCGATTTGCTTTGTCCTTAAAATGATGGGTAATATATCAAAACATAGCATAAGAGGTAATTTTTACCTAAATTTAAATTTTTTTATGACACATACCGACGAAAACCGAGTGTTAATAGCGTCTCATGGATAGTAATTTATATGACTAGCACAAAAACCCTCAGAATTTCACCAAAAATGTGAGGTTCCCCTTTAGATCTATAGGAATTTGGGTATTTATTATTGATACCTAAGATAGTTTATACCTTTAGCTTTCTCGAGTTAAGGAGTGAGCAGTCACATGTGTCTATTCCGTCCTTACAGATATGTACGTGTGGCCTTTGTCGCCTTTTCTGGAGCGTTGAGATCGGTATTAAATTATATGAGTGTACCGGTAGCATATTAAATTATAGAACTTGTTATTGTAATGCATTTCGAGACCTCATAGTAAGTATTAGGATTTGCTTGATAAGAGGCATTAGGATTAACCTATGCTTTAAAAATGTAATTGTTATGATGGTCACACCGATCATATAACTATCCCATACCCTTGCCATGCACTCATTATTAGTGCAGGATACCCCTAGTACAACCCTCCGAGCCTATCCTTTTTTACGGTTCTCGTAATTTTCTGGTGGATTCCAGATTATTAATGAAAAGCATTGTTAACCCTTAAACCAATCAGTACACCCAAAAAGCCTTAGCCTACCTTGTATGTAATCATTTTTAGTACACTATTGTGTTTAACCCAAGTTAATTATTTGAGTACACGGTTGTTAAGTCCTTATCCTTGTAAATACTGTGTTGGGACGATTGGAATTAATGGTAGTATTTTTTTCGCAGAAGAAAAGTTAAGTCAATACCCCCATATATTTGTTAGATGATCTCCATGTTATTTTGATCCACCTCAAATCGGGTCATTAGATAGATTGTAAATATCGAGCATCTAAAAGCTCAAGTGTAGGGGTACGTATTATAAACCCCGTTTGATGTATTATGTTATTTAAAAGGAAAAAAATCAAAAAGAAAAAGAAATAGATTGATGTAGAGTTGTGTAGAGTTTGTATATCTTCGTCCGAGTCTTGGCTTAGAAACCAAACCAGTGTGTATTCGTGTAAATAATTAGCTAACCCTTTCACTCTAAATTCACCCAAAGCCACCCAAATGTATCCCATCCGATTCCGTTTCCATTATATGTTATCTTACACCTACACCCCACAACCCTTTATAAAGACCTCTTAGATAGTAATGAATAATACTTGTGCCTAGCGGTGGAGGTTTGATCCTTTACCAAGCCTATGGTAATTTATATGCTATGACATGTAATGAGTGTTGATTTTTCGTTTCCCCCATATGTTATAATTTATTATACAACCGAGTGAAAGAGAGAATCCCCAAACACTTATGTGAGGTGCTGGTATATACTTTCCGTGCCGTTAATTAAAAGGTCTAGAAGGTTGTGTTCTAAAATACGTTTAAAGAGTAGGTAAAATGACCTCTCATATTGTTATTGTTTAGATAGAAAAGCCTATTTGCTTGAGGATAAGCAAATCCTAAGTGTAGGGTATTTGATGAGGTGTCATTTTATAAACTTTTTTAGGGTAGTTTAACCTCTTAAATCGTGCATTTATGCCCAAAATAGGCACTTAATCGTTCCTTTTTAGGTATTTAGCATTTGGAAGGCATTTGGAGGAAATACACGTGACTTGGGCTCATTTGGAGAAGAAACGGACGAGACTACAGACCTACACCAACATTGCTTAAGACTTTCTCCTCAGAAGCTGGAGATGGCGTCACAGATTACACGTGATGCTGTCAGAAATCCTACCATGACGACGTCACAAGATATCGCGATGGCGTCAGCCTGCACGATCCAGCCCATTATCTAGAATATTCTTGTCACGACGGCGTCACGATTAAAACGCGACACCGTCACAGCGATTTTCCTATAAATACAAATTCGATTTTAGGGTTTTAGGTGTGTAACTTTATAATAAAAAGAGGGTACGAACCCTAGTTCGTTTAGCAGCTGTTAAGGACGATTTTAGGGCTTAAAAACCCTATTGTACTTCCTTTAATTTATGTTCTAATGAAGTAAGACTTATTTAATCATTCAATATGTCTTGTTGTGTGATTCTTATCTGTTCTTGCTTTATCTATAACATGCTTGTCTAAACCTACTATTGTGTTTATTTATGATTGTATGAAACCTAGAATGTAGATCTTAGTGGTATTGCTTCTTATGATGGATATGCATGTTAGGTCTTTGAAAACCAGGTTTTGTCTGTATCGCTGTTGATATGTCTAGGAAAAAATGATTGTATAGAAAGGATACCATCGGGTAACAGTCTTCATACTACCTTGCCCGTTATATGGTTGATCCACTCTTAATATATTTCAGGGCCTTGTAATAGTCTTCATACTACCTTACTTGTGCGTTGCCTTAACAGAATATTAAATAGATGGTGGGTTCGTGTAATTCGTTCATGACTTAGAAAATAATTACATAGATCATCACAAGTGTGACAAAGCAACAACACTAGGAGAAGCAATCTAGGGACTAACACATGATTAAATAAACACAATCTTTTATTATATTGTTATCGCCATTAGCGTAGTTTATTATTTAGTTTAATAGCTAAAACCAACCACCTCTCCAATATATAATTTTTCCTGCTTTTATAAAACATAAAAACACAAAAAGAATCTTCTCTCAACCCTTAGAATTCTGTTAGACTGTGATCAAGCCTTCCTAACCTATTCCCTAAGTGAACAATTAGGTGCTCTGCCTAGGGAGTTGTAAAACTTCGTGTAGAAGTCCTACGACGACCGCATCAAATAGTAGGAACCTGAGAGTCTTCAAAGCAAAAAAACAAGAGCAGCTCAATAGTATTCTAGGATATACAAATTAAAACGTTTGAGTGGATCAGTAGATGTAAGTACAAGTTTCCTTGAGAAAAGTGGATTGTGAGACCTACTCTTTCTGGAAACCTCATGTGACTTGTGATATTGCTGCACGTAATTAGATTTACCAGGGTGGTGGGCTTGTTGGTTTAGCTATTTTGGGTCATCCTTGTTTCTTAGTTTTGTTCATGTGCTTGCATTCTCATATCGCATGCGTTTGTAGCATGCGAGGGGTCTTAGTGTTTGTGTCTGGCTTTGTCTTTTGGTGACGATGTTTGTATGGTTTGTTGTCTTAGTTTGCTGTGTTTTTGTCCTGGGGCATGTCCTACTGGGGTTTCTATATGTATTGGTTTGTTTTGGTTGTTTTAATAAAGTGTATTTCAAACAAAAAATTGGAGGTTCTAATTTTAACACCATGAATCAAGCCTCAATGGGACGCTTCCATTAAAACAGCATAAAGAAATTCCATGACAAGAATGAATAAAAATGGCGAGAGCATATCTCCTTGCCTTAAACTACATTTAACATAAAATTTAGAAGTGGGGCTTCTGTTAACCAAAATGGAAGTCCTAGATGAATCTAAGCAAGCTTTAATCTACGACCTCCAAATAAGACCAAAACAATGATTGTGTAATACATAATTGAGGTATTTCCAGCTAACATAACTAAAGGCCTTTTCAATATCAACTTTAAAACGAGTATCTTTTTCTTCCATTTTTTGTACTAGTCAATCATCTTACTATATATAAGAGGACCGTCAAGAATCTGGCGACCTAAAATGAAAGCGGATTGCTCATGACTAACACTTTTTTCCATCACTTTTGTGAGCCGATTTGCTAAAATTTAAGCAATAATCTTGTAATGGGTATTGATAAAGGAGATGGGGCGGTAATCTTTAACATGAATAGGATTTCTAACCTTTAGAATAAGAGTGATAAATGAGGACTAGATGCCACAGGCATCTTTTTCGTTTCAAGAAACATGGACATGAACTCTTTGATTTGAAATTTGGGAAGCTCCTAATAATGTTTAATAAAACCAAAAGTAAGGCCATCAGGCCCTGGAGCTTTGTCACTACCGCATTCCTATACTGCGGATTTGATCTCATCTAGAGACACTTCCTTCTTCGAAAGCTCGTGATCATAAGGACTGAGATTAGAGGGGAAAGATATAGGTGGGAACTCAGACATTGAGTCATACGGTTGAAACTTTTCTTTGAAGAAGTTTAAAAAGATCTCCTTAACTTGAGGTGGAGCAGCGATCCAAACATCCTCATGCATGATACCATGCGTCGAGTTGGTTCTATGTGTTTGGTTTAATAATCCATGAAAGAACTTGGAATTTTCATCACCTTCGATGTCCCATTTGATATGTGATCTTTGGAGCAAATCTAAAGATTCAAGGTTGTCGATCTTGTCAATCTCATGAAGAAGTTTGATACGAGACTCATTATCTTCAGTGGAAGCGACATTAGAATCAATCTTGGTTTCTAAGTTCTTCAAGGGTGTAAAGACCTCCTGTTTGTGGATTTGATCATTGTTTTTTGTAAGTCCAATCCACTCTTTTATTTAGCTTTGAGGCATTTTAACTTTTCATGAGATAAAAGGTTGTTGTTAACATTGTTTTAACCAAATTTGTTCCATTCTTCTGTAATAAAGTCATCAAAACCATCTCGCATGAACCATGAATGATAGAGTCTAAACGAGGTCAAGCCATAATCAGGTTTGTTGCAATGCAGAAGAATAGGGTTATGATCGGACCATAACCAGTCAAGATGTAACACCCCAAAATCATGCAGTGGAACGGTAACCGGAGGCGTTACTTCATAATACAAGAACACAAGATATATAAAGAATGACCTCTATATGAGTCATTTAAAAAGTAGTTTTTTTGATAAATTTAAAGCAAACCAAGTTTTCAACCAAATATAATAAGAAGTTATCGTACAAAATATTAAGTAGTTTGAAAGACATCAAAATGATCCAAGTTATGCAGCAAAAGACTTCATAGATGCGACCCCGGATGCAAGCCATGAAAATATAGGACCTGAGAAATACATGCTAAAATGCGTCAACCTAAAGTTGGTGAGTTCACAGGTTTAAGTAAAGTATTTACAAGAATCAAATGTTTTTAGTGACTACTGATTCACTCACAGTATAATGAAAAGGGTTTAGTGACTAATGTTTTGTCATAGCAACAGAAAAAGTCTTTGGTAATCAGCGACGTTCAATAAAGTAGTGTGGACCACAAGATTTGTCATGTAACATATATAGTGCCATATAAAGAGTAATTACGATTGCACTAAGCTCATGACACCGAAGCTACGACAGAGTCTCGTATTTCTACGAGTTTTGGCCTAGATGCAGGTGTCTTAACTCGAGACCACCTAAAGTTTTGACATGGTATACGTTCGTTGGCCATGTTAGCACTAAATCCTGAGCGAGGGTGTCAACCCTAAAGATATATTTATGACATTCGCGCTTACACAAAGTAAATTAATGGTTCATGATAGTAGGCGTAGTGGGTTAACAATACTTAGGCTAATCCGTAATCATTTAGAAGCTACTTGCGTCCATAAGTAAAACAAGTAATGTATCTCAACCCCGAGATTTGCAAAATAGTTATAAAACAAGTTAAGGCGGGGCTATAAACTCACATAGTCTTGAAAAGTAATCGCATTGTTATAAAATAAACGAGCATGTAAACGAGTTTGTAAACGAGCAAGTATACAAGTTTATAAACGAGCATGTATTCTCTCCCAAAATAGTTCAAAACAAATAAAATAGGGGCTATAAGACTCACCTTAAGTAAAGTTGTGATTCAAGAAATAATCAACAAGTATAAATGAGTAACGAGTTCCTAAATGCGACCTAATTAAATAATGGGTCGCTTTAGGCGTATGAAAAATGAAGTGCAATGATGCATATGAGTTTTTATAAACTTTGTATTACCCGTACATGTTTGTATTTAAGTTTTACAAGTCAAAGTGCTTTACGTCAAAAGTTCAACAAATAAATTTTAAGTTTTAACACTTTACCAAAATGACTTTTTGTCCAACTTTAGAAACACGCAACTCAATCGTTTCTTAATATTTTTTCCCAATTCCAACTCGTATGTAAAGTATACAAAGAGCACTAAAACAATGCTCTATTGACCTTATACCTCATTCGGACTTAAAAACGACCTCAAAGTAGCTAGGTCATAACCTTTTACAAAGAAAAACAAACTATTAACATTTGTGAAAAATTGTTTTTACTCAACTTTTCAAGGCCGTAACTCTTTCATTACTTAACTTCAGGACTCGATCTTGTACTTTCTGAAAACTAGACAGTGAGGACTACAAAATGTGTTTTGTGACAATTTTTCTGGTTCGAATTCTAAACCGTTCAAAAACATGTTCAAAGTTACTACATCAGATCACTTTTTCGACACTTAGAATATGCAGTTTTTTGAAAAAAACTTATTCTTGTCTGATTTAGAAAAGGTCACAACTTCTTCGTTTTAAGTCCGTTTTTAGTGATTCAAGCGGCCATGGAAATGTTATAATGTCTAGTATCTATTAAACATACCCATTATTACAAAAAACAACTTCTCGTTGTCCAAAACTAACCTAGAAAACACCCCGTTATCAACATAGTTATTTCTTGTTTTTACACTTTTTTTTATTAACACATTCCTAGTCCTAAACTCTTATATGTCATATTTGCATAGTAGTAATCATATAAAAGTGTTAGAATAGAGGAGAAGAGCTAGAAAGTATTTTTCATCATTTTCAAAGTTTTCATTCCAAAAAGAAAAATAGAAATGGGAGAGAGAAGTGAATTATAAAATGTAAAGTCTTGCATAAATACCCCTCTTAGATGGGTATTTATACTTATTGTTGTTGCTATTCTATTTTCCTAACTTTAGTCAAACCTTGATCAACTTTACTTAACTTTGACCAAGATAGACTTTATTAAATTATAATTACTAATAAAACTATAAAACTAAACAAAACTATACAAAACCAATTCATATAATAATAAACAATTTTCTTAAACCTAACAATCTCCCCTTAAGAGTTGATTATTACAGACGCTTCATCGTCGGCAGAATTGGTCTTTCATTTACAAAAGATTCTTTTCACCATGTTTCTCCCCCTTTTGGAGGATTAGCATTCATATGATGTTCATCGTGATATGCAAAAAGTTATTGCTTTTCAAGCTTGCCTTTCAAAATTTCCCATAATTTTGGATCATCTGCTTGATCTTGAGGTTTTGATCAGCCGTTGATTTTCCAGCAGTTGAGTTGTTGGATAAATATTAAGAGTTGTATTCTGCATGTGCTTTCGAAATAGTTCTTCAATCATTTTCGTTCCATGAGTGACAAATTCTTTAGAGATCATTTCTTGTACATTTATAGGATCAACTTCATGATTCTTGTTAACTGCAAGATTAACCAGACGTGGAATCTCCTTGTTCATTATCTCATTAGTCTTTGCAACCTTGTTATCTGCAAGATTAACCAGACGTAGAATCTCCTTGTTCATTATCTCATTAGTCTTTGCAAAAGTCAGTTCAGGTACAACATTGTTTCAATGATCAAGAACTTCTCGAATCTTGCTGATAAAAAACTCATGAGTGATAAATTTGTTTTTGATATGAGACGAAATTTGACCACGTCGTCTGCACATGCCATGAATACTTCATGGAAGAATCTTCATCTTGTATGAAATAGGTCGTTTCTTGCGTTTAGATGTGGACGAGTCTTTGGATGTGGTAGCAGTTGTTGGTGATACAGTTGCTGTCAATTCCTCAGAAGTTGTTTTATCAGAAGATAAATCTTTCCTAGTGGATCTAGTTGGTGTGGGAATTGGTGTCTGCATCTTCCCATTCCTAAACTCCATACTACCCGATGCACCCTCATCATTATCTTTTTCTTTAACAACCGCATTCGTTTTCTCAACATCATCATTTGTCTCTTCCTTCTCAATCTCATCATCTTTCATCTCTTTCTCAATTACTTCATCATTATCACTAACATTTTCTGGATATTCCTTATGACTCTCGGGCTCTATCTTAGTACCAGAAACATCAACATCATCATTAATCATGGAATCAACAAACTTACTCGCATATGATTCTTCATCTTTGTCACCTTCAACCATCTTTTCAATCTCTTCCTCATCTAGTTTTTCTTATACTTTAGCAATATTTTCTTGAGCTTCAGCATCTAAATCAGTTTTATGTAATGTGATACTTAGAATGGCTGCTTCAGCCACTTCATCCCTCTCTTGATCATCACCTGGAGGTGGAATTGGAGTTGTGGTTTGTTTCTTTTGTCTGATGGTGACTTTCAGTGGTTTTCATAGTGAACTAGTTTCTCCAGCATGTTGCTTCCTCTTCTTCCCCCGAGGACTAGCAGTAGTAAGGGTAGGTGTCCTATGGGCTCTAGGTGTTGACCTATGCGTTCCTTGGGTAGAAACAACCAGTTATAGTTGATTCATTGGAACATCTACTCCAACAAATACCATCCCATACTCCTTGTAGTCGTCAGTAGCACGGATTTCAGCAGTTAAGAATGCATCTGGAATTCGCATCCCTCGAAATAGCACATTTCCTATAGAATAAACACTTACCAACGGAGTATCATCCTTGATAGAATGATAATCCTCGTCATGTCTTCAAGGAATAGATGGACACTTCTCCAGTAAATCAGCGATTATGAGTTTGATAAATCGAGGATATTGAATAACAATCTTTTTCTTAAATACATTGTTCATGAAATCCCACCAAAGAAGAGCAGCATAATCAACATTCGTACGATTGACCACAACATGAAACAACTGAAGAATGTTGATCTTTCTCTGATCCTGCCCAGATGTTCTTGTTGTCAAGCAACGATTGAACATTTTGAACATTGTTTGTCATGGTTGAGCAAGAAACTTTGTGGAGAAAGCACTTACTTTGTCTACTACACCTTGATATCCAACTGTCTTCATGAAAGATTCAATGGTTTCAATTGTTACTAGTGTGATAAATGGATTGTATGAAGTTTCCATCGGTAGCTTAAAAGTGTAGTGAAACATATCCACTGTGTAAGTAATCTCTTGAGTATTCAACTTAAATCTGATGGTATCCTTGGTGTCAGGTACTTTGTAAACTATCTGCCAGAATTGTTGTAGATACACAGCTGGGACATCAACAGTAGCAGTTAAAGCATAACACAAAGGATGATCAAGTAAAATTTTCCTAACAATCTTGCATTCAGGAGAACATGGAATACTCTAAAGTACATCATAATTATTACATCTCCGGATGCCTTGGAATTTAGAAACAAGTTGAGCAGCTGGAACAATCTGTTGAGCCATGTGGAAAACTATATGATGGCATGAAATGATTAGTGAAATGAGAAAGTTTATGGAATACACATTTATATAACATTTTTGTCTCTTTCCACTTTGTCTATTTTTATATGTTCTGGCAATTCTTTTTGAGCATATTGTGATCGTTTTCTTTCTCATGTGCCAAATCTTGCTTTTTCGGGCACATGCCATACGCTTTATTCATCTTTTTTTTAATCTCATTTTGTATGCTCTAGCATTTCTTTTTCGATCATACCTTGAATTTCTTTTTCACGTATTGATTTTATCTATCTTTCTATTTTCAATTTCCTCACCAAAAAGCATTTGCGAAATGATACTCTTTCAAGAATAATAAAGATATACTCTGATTTTAAAAATACCAATTTGGCAAAAACACAAGTTTGTGACAACTATTTTAATAAATCCAAGAGTATAACTTTATATTCAAATAAAAAACTTGTTTAGTAAAAGAGTACCCCTTTCTGACACTAAAACATAGCTTTTGGATAGAAATTGAGGCAACATTTTGAAAATCACAAGTTTTCTAAAGATGTTTGAAAACTATGATTATAAACCACACTAATGTAACAACAATTGGATGGTCACTAAGTCACTCACTCCTCATTCAGTTCATTCCAGAAAATGGCCAAAACCAGACATGACTTAGACTATTTAGCCAACTGGGTACAGTAGATAGTCATAAACCATTTTGAATTTGTTTTTAAACAATCTTTTCAAAACTTTGAACTTTTGCCTTTGTTGTTACATGAGAAACTTATGATCACAGACAGTTAAATCACCATGCACATTCATTCTCTTTTCATGTCTTTTTGAATCATTGATCACTTGAAAACGATATCTGGATGGTCAATAGATTTCTCAATCCTCATCCTGTTAATTTTAGGAAAGGTCAAAACCGGATAAAATCTTTACCATTTGATCCATTTATCAATATAAAGATATGATTTTATAACAAAATTGATCGTTTGATTTTGTACGATGCCACTTTGTTTAACGATTAAGCCCTATTGAGTATTCGTAAAAAAATTTAGCCCGTTAATATTCTTTTCTGAAACCCAAGCTTAAAAACCCATTTTGCCTTACGAAACCCATTTATTAAGCCCAAAATATCATTTACGAAACCCATTTGGCCCATTACTTTTTACGAAACCCTTTGATCAGCCCTACGAAACCAAAACATGAAACATTACTTTCGTAAACATACTTCAACAAATGAAAAATGATAAACTGAGATATTTGTTTTGTTTTTTAGCTTTTTATCATTTATTTAACACTTTAAGACTGTTCTTATGTCTGAAAGCAACATCTTAAATTTAGGAAACCTATCAAGGTTACGAAACCTCAGGATCTTAAACCACAAATGATATTTCCAGTGATCAATCCATTCCATTCATGTTACAAGACATATATTAATGTTTTGCCTCAATTAATTTTAAGTTTCTATCATTTTTCATGTTTACAAAACCCTAGATTTTAACAAAACCTATATTAGCAGTTAATAACAACAATTAATCACAAAGAAATGATATAAATCATGGTTTCTTATGTTTTTAATAACAGAGATTCAATGAAACAATTTGGATCGTGTTTTCTAAGTTACGAAAGCTCAATGTGTGCAGACAATTTACGAAACATTTTTGTGTGTTTTACGAAAGTGACGAGGTTACGTATGAAAACTGTTACTTTTATACTTCCGAAAATGAGTTTGCAATTTTGGCATTTTCAGTCCCTCAAGTTACTTACGTAAGCCCTTTTGGTCCATACGAAACTATCTTTTAAGCTTGAAATTTTTAGCCCCTCTTCTTTCTTTCGTAATCATTAGCAACCCATACGAAAGTTATCTTTTACATTTTACACTTCTAGTCCTTGTAGTTACTTTTGTATGCTTGAATTATACCAAATTTTTTTCATAACTACCCCTTGGTGTTAGACCTCTTTGCACATTAATCCTTTTGAGTTATTTTGCAGTTAAGTTCCCGTTATTGACTTAAAAAATTTCATAACTCCCCCTCGAACAATAATTCACATTTAAAATTTCTTTCCTTTTGATAAAAATTTGTTCGAAACGAAGTTATTTTTGTTTTTTTAGAACACATTTTTATTTTCTGATGATGATTTGACTGAAAAATTTATAACTCCCCCTCAATAAGATATCTAATTAAAGAATTTATCGAAAGATGCAGTTTTGAACATTCTTAAGAAGAATTTTTAAAAATCAAGAATTTCATAACTCCCCTTCGAATAAATGTCTAATTAAAGAACTTATTCAAGAGATTGTTACTTCTTGCAATTTTACACACTTGATTTTTTTTCTCAAAATTGATGATTTTTAAAGATGTTTTTGAAGAAATCTTTATTTTGTGAATGAATTTTGATTACAAACCACATATTTTAGCAGTGAAAGATCATTTTCTGAATGATTTACTCCCCCTCAGTTCATGATACATTGATTTTGCATTTAAAGAACAATTTTTTGAGAAAGACAACATCATGAGACTGATAAAAACAGAAAAGATATGTGTTTGTATCTTTAAGTTATATTTTTGTATTTTTGTATTGTTCATTTTTTTATTTTTTAGTTTTGAAAAATAGTAAGAGAACAAAAACATTTTTTCTTGTTTTTGAAATTTTCCAATTTTGTATTTTGTTTTTTGAAAATTTTCAAATTTGTATTTTGTTTTTGAAAAATTATTTACAATATGTTTTCATGTATGATCTGTCATTCAAGAAGATAACTTTCCCAGACGTTCCAACTGAGTTGGAGTCATACATCTCATACCAATCCTGTGAAGTAAATACTCAAACCTTTCTTTTAGAAGGGCTTTTGTAAAAAGATCAGCAAGTTGGTATTCTGTCCCGACAAAGTAAAGTTCAATGGTACCTTTTTCAATATGCTCTTTGATAAAGTAATAACGGATGTTAATGTGTTTTGTACGTAAATGTTGTACCGGATTGCAAGATATGGAAATTGCACTTTGTGAGTCACAGTACATTGGAATCTTGTTGTACCGAAATCCATAATCTAGCAGTTGCGTCCTCATCCAAATAACTTGAGCACAACATGCAGATAAGGATACGTACTCAACTTCGACAATTGACATTGCTGTACAATCTTGCTTTTTTGACGACCAACTGACTAGCTTATCTCCTAGAAATTGAATGCCTCAAGATGTGCTTTTGCAATCATTATTACACCCTGCAAGGTCTGCATCTGAATATGCAATTAGCTCAAACCCAGAATCCTTCGATTACCATAGACCCATGTTAATGATTTGTCTTAGGTATCGGAAGATCCTTTTAACCTCTTTGAGGTGTTTTTTCGGTTGGGTGTGCTTGATAACGCGCACATACAAATGTCGCAAAGGAAATGTCAGGTTGACTAGCAGTAAGATACAGAAGTCCCCCAATCATACTACGATATTTAGTTTGATCAACTTGGGTACCCTGTAAATCTGCATCTAGTTTGGTAGTAGCCATTGGTGTGCTAATGGTATTACATTTTTCCATCCCATGTTTCTTAAGAAGATCCATAGTATATTGTGATTGACATATAAAAATTCCTCGGGGTGATTGATGAACCTGAAGTCTGAGAAAGAACTTCATTTCACCGATCATTGACATTTCAAAATTATCTTTCATTAGTTTTGCAAATCTTGTTGAAAAGATTGGTTTTGTTGACCCAAAAATTATGTCATCGACATAGATTTAAACTAATAAAATGTCATCCACGTGTCTTCTTGTAAACAATGTTGGATCGACAATACCTTTTGTGAAATGGTGTTCGATTAGAAATGAGGAAAGTTTATCATACCAGGCTCTAGGGGCTTGTTTGAGATCGTACAGAGCTTTCTTAAGACGATCTACGTGGTTAGGAAAGTATGGATCTACAAAACCATTGGGTTGACGAACAAAAACTTCCTCTTTCAGTGGACCATTTAGAAATGCCGTTTTGACGTCCATTTGGTAAATAGGAAAGTTCTTATGAGCCACATATGCCACAAAAATTCTGACAGCTTCAAGTCTTACAACTGGTGCAAAAGATTCCTCAAAATCGGTGCCCTCCTCTTGACCATATCCTTTGGCAACTAAACAAGACTTGTTCTGAATAATAGTGTTTTCAGCATCAGTCTTATTTTTACAAATCCATTTGACTGCAATTATGTTTCTGCCATTAGGAAATTCGACAAGTTCCCAAACTTCAAGGCGTTTGAACTGGTTGAGCTCATCTTTCATGGATTCAATCTAGCTGGCATCAAGCATAGCTTCCTTGAATTTGACGTAGATACATACTTCAGCATCAGTGTGAAGTTGATGTCTTATCATTACTGGTTTTGAGGGATCACCAATCACTTGTTCAATTGGATGATTCTTAGTCCACTTATCAGTAGAGCGATGTGTTTGGTGAAACTCGTGCATATTTGACGGATCATGATATATTGAAGATGACTTAGCTTCTTCAAATATAAGAGTTTGAGGTGGATAGTAGAAAACATTTCCGTCAAATTCTGCAACGTCTTAGTAAACTAATTCATCGGCATTTTCATTCAAGACTGGATAGATTGGTTCAGTGGCAACTTGTTTTGCTGACGAGGATACTATTTGAGGAGCTTCATCTTCTTCAATGACAATTGACGATGATGAAGAAGTGTTTTTGTTATCAAGAGTATTTGCAGCGGAATTATCTGACACTTCTGGTGAACTCGTTGCATAGTATTCTTCATACAGAGGACCAAACAAATTATCCAAGTCTGTTTTTGAAGGCACTGATTGTGAATCTTCCAATGAATATTGAAAATTCATGTTGTTTATTCTGGGTTCTGAATTGTTCCATTCAGAAGCCATTGGTGTGAGTTCATCAAACTTGACATGGATCGTTTCCATTATCTTTTTGGTTTGGCGGTTATAGATATGAAATCCGCGTGATGACTTAGAATAACCAATAAAGATACCAATGTCAGCCTTCAGTTTTATTTTTCCAAGATCATCACGATCATTTATTGGATAACAAAGAGATCTAAACACATGAAAGTATTAAATATTGGTTTTTCTTCTACGAATCAACTCATAAGGAGTCTTATTGTACCGAGTGTGTACAATAGAGCGATTATGAGTAAAACAAGCAGTATCAATAGCCTCAGCCCAAAGTAATTTTGGAGTTTTAGAAAAGATAAGCATTGTTCGAGTAGCCTTGACGAGTGTACAATTTTGTTGTTCAACAACTCCATTTTGTTAAGGCGTACGAGCAATCGAAGTTTTATGAACAATGCCTAACTTTGCATAAAATGCCTGTAATTTCTCATGTTTAAATTCGGTTCCATTATCAGTTCGAATTGTCAGAATTTGAGCCTTTAGATTCCTTTGAACTTGATTAATGAAATCGATGATCATATCTAGAGCCTCATCTTTGGTGCGAAGAAAATATACCATGGTGTACCGAGAATAATAATCAACGATCAGTAGAATATATTTCATGCCATTGATACCTGCTACTCTCATTGGCCCACACAAATCCATATGAAGTAGTTCGAGTTTGGATTCAGTGCTTGGAACCAATTTTGGTGGAAGTGAAGCTTTCTTGCTTTTACCTTGTTCACACGCTGAACATAAGTGATCTTGATTATACTTCAATTTCGAAAGCCCATCACCTATATCTTTTGACGTAAGTTGGTTAATGGTAGCAAAATTCAAATGAGAAAGCCTGCGGTGCCATAACCAAGATTTTGTTGATGTGGCTCAGGACATTAAGCACACTGGAGAAGAAGCCGCCATCTCAAAAATAAAGATAGTGTAGAGATTTGAATCACGAGAACCGGTAAGCAAATCATCACCCTCTAAATTATGAACATAATACTTGTTTGAACGAAAGGCTACTTCCAAATCTCCATCACAAAATTATCCGACTAAAAATAGATTATGACCAAGGCCTTCAACGTAGTATACATGACATATCATGAGGCTGCCTTGAACATAATCTCCATATCTAATGATTGCAGCAAAATGATCATTCCTAAAGCCAACTGTTCCCATGAATTTCTCAACGAAATTTCTTAGCAGTTGAAGATTGCCAGTCTTATGCTTCGAGCATCCGCTATCAACAATCCAAAAGATGATCTGGACAGTTTGGCTACCCATTTGTGAGTGGTAACTAGTGTGTTAGATGTAGAACGAACACATATATGACTCTTTGTTTCACTAGGGAGTGATTGAGCAGTTTTGCTCTTGGGTGTCCAATTAAAACATTGTTGGTTTTTAAACTATTTTTGCCACTTTCTACTTGTTGCAATTTTGTTTTTCATTTAATTGCTAAGTGTCCTACTTTGACTAGAATCAGGAGATAGTGGTAACATACTAGAGACCTTAATTGTTACGGTTGGGGTTTTAGCAACACTCAATCTATTTTCAACTACATAATTAGCTCCTAAATTCTTAGATTTCGCTGCTATGGGGGTAGTGAATAAGGCTCTTTTTACACTAGAACTCCTAGACAAAGCATAACGAGCAACACTGTAACACCCCCAAAAATGTGTCGCAGCGAAAATATATCCAGGGGCGTTACTTCATAATACAACAGCACAAGATACAAGAGAACGACCTCTAAATGTGTCGTTTGGAAAGTAATCTCGTTGATTTTCTTGAAATTGATATAACATTTGTCCCATAATTGCATCACAATGAAAAGCTTGAAAGCAATACAACGAGATTTAATCATTTGCATGTAAGAAAAAATCCAAGAATGAAATCTTGTCAAATTTAGACTTCAATGCACATGAAGTAAGCCAAGCATCTAATTCAGCTGAGAAAAACACACTTAAACGTGTCAACATAAAGTTGGTGAGTTCATAGATTTTTGTGAGTATAAAGGTTGAAATCAAAAGATTTATAAAGTATGCATGACCATTTCAATCCTTTATAATGTCGCCATAATGTAAGTGTAATGTAGATCCGAAAAGTATAGTGTCTACTGCTGACCACAGTATAATGAAAATTGTTTAGTAATTACGTAATGTTCAACAAGTAGTGTGGACAACAATATAATGTCTATAATATTTTTTTTGTCCATAATGTATGTGATACGATATAATCATACAATATCTCATAAAATGTATTACTGTTTGCGCTAAAGCTCATGAACACGAAAATGCTAATTTGTGTAGCATATAATATGCCAAGTGTATTCTGCTCTACCGGTGTCTGACCAAGACACCCAATGTGATTTGACATGATATATATCCGTTTATCGGGAGCCCCGTGGGTAGTGAGCGCTACTCACCCGGATAGGGATAATTAGTCCCAATAGATCTATTTATAACATTCACGCTTACTTAACCAGTACAGTCGGTCAAGCAATTGACGGTTCATGATAGTTCGGGTAAGAGGGTGGTCTAGTCGCTACTTAGGCAATACGTAAATAGGAGATGATAACCAAAAACACTTGTGTCCAATGAAGAAATAACCATTGTATTTATAAACAACTTTAAATACTTAAATCCATAAGTAGCAAGTGTGTGATATAAATCAAGTAACCGAGTTTGTAAATGAGTATAAGTAAGAGTATGTAAACAAGTTGTAATAAGCATGTAATCTCCCCCGAGATTTGTAAATTAATTGTAAAACAAGTGAAAGAGAGGCTATAAACTAACCTTAGAGTTGCAGAACGATTACCAGAAATGTGCCCATTGCACAACACAAACGAAAACCGGAACAACTCGACCAAGGAGTTGTGGGTTATCTTAACGGTTATGACCCACTAGCTTAGGATAATGTATTTAGGTTTTCCGATGGATGATTACATTAACGCGACACATTGATGAAGATTTAGATCTCAAGTTGTAATGGTTTGGTGGTTGGTTAAATAAGATAAATCGAAAAGTGAAAGCAAAGTATGTAATATATTTCATATATATTACATATGAAAAATGGACAAGTATATAATTCATATGGTGAATTATATAACAAAGACAAACAACCAAAAGAATAATCGAGGTATATAATACTGTGCAAGTATTATATAAGAAACGCAAGAAAATAATTGAAACAAAATAGTTCGACACGTTTTCAGAAATCACCAATTAAATTAAATAAAAACGTTCTTGCATATAAGTAGATGCACGTCTTAAAGTTATGAATTTAGTAAACGATGTTTGTAAAGCTTTTACAAAAGTTATAATTTTACCTTCTAGTCGAGAATTTATAAAATAATATTTTATAAATTAGTATTTCGTTTCCTTGACTGGTTGTAGCTAAAATAGTTGTCTCGTTTGTAAAGTATAGTTTTTGTTTGTTTGTCGGGTTATTGTATAATAACAAATTAAAATTCTTAAAACTATATAACTCGTCCTTTTATCGGGTTTCTAAAATATTATAAAAATAGTGAAATTTACTCAATATCGAATTTTATAGCAAATTTTTGGCCGGCCTATTCAGTTTATAAACTTTTCTTCATTTTAAAAAAACTCAATGTTTTTTCTCTTCTTCCAATTACCCCATGTAACAAACACCGCAAGTTTTAAATATAAAACATTCTAGACGCAACCAAACAAATAATAAAACAAGTAAAACCATACACACACAAACCTGGGTAGGCGTACCTATCTGCTCTAATAATCACACAAATACCGGGTAGGCGTACCCATCCGCTCTAAACAATCATACAGCACATAATATTCACATAGCAGACATAAGTACATATCTTGTCCCAAAAACAAAACCACATTTCGCACAGATCAATTCAAAACATTTCAAAACACATTTGAGTATCATTTTCCCCCAACAGAAAAACAGTAAAAAGTGAGGTTACGAGAACTCATCTCAAGCAAGTCTTTAGCAACCAAATCTCAATCACACAAGCAAACGCAACGACGCTTGCACACGACCTAGTCCAGTTAATGTCCCAATTTAATCATCCAATTCCAAAACAATCTTCACGTTTGATGCATAGAGTTTAGACGCGTTGTACAATTACCCAAAACAATTTAGTGGTGTGATGGTTGACGACATATCCCAACAATCATATCAATCCCATTACTCGTTAATACATACTTATACTATTTAGAGAAAATAGATAGGTAATATAAACAAATATTTATAATTAATAATTATAAATATATCTCGACAAGTCCATTCGGTAACCTTAGTCACTTCAAATAATCATAATGCGGTTGAAAATGAAACGTTTACTCATAATAAACACATTAGAGAAGTTTCGAGAAAAATTACATTTTCGTCTTTTAGTGAATTTATTAAATAAATAAAGTAATTAAATAATATTTTATTATTTAAAATCAAAAATCATGTTTTTAGGAAAATTTCTAAGTATAAACTTTTTACGAAATTTCGACATGACCCGTACGCTCATACAACGTTTTCCAAGGTTTCAAACCTTATTTTCAACACTTTTCATAAATTCGACACTTTTCGACAAAACTCCAAAATCTCAATCTTTAACGTTTACTAAAACGTTTTTCCCAAAATATCGTTCAATATCACTTCGTAAATACATTTTCACTTCCAAAAGTCCGTCAAAACTCTCATAACGACTAAATATCGCTTATTGGGCTTTAAGGCCCAACAAGGGTCCATTAAGATATTCATAAGTCCAAAATACAATCTAAGTCCAAAACCAAGGTCCATTTACATATATAAGCATATACTTATAAGTAGAAAATAATCTGGACCACAATAAGCCCTCCCATTAAGCCACGGCTTAAATAGACTTATTGGGCCGTGAGTCCATAAGCTCCAAAATACGTATATTAAGCTTGAAAATAAGCTAATAAGCTACGTATCGCATTTGGTTACTACCATAAGCCTCAAAAATAGTCCACAACATACGCCATAACACAAAAATAATCAAAATCACTTTCCTAGTGATTTTGGGAAACTTTTCGTGGCATATAAGCCCAAATAAGCCAAGAAATAGCTTAAAAATAAGCCCGAATAAGCTATACAAGCTATTATTAAAAATTAGCTATCTAGCAACATATATTATTCAACCATCACAACCACAACATCAAAACTACAAAAACCCTTATTTCCTTTTTATATCCCACGAACCAAACACCCTCTTTTTTATTCATTTCGCTTCCAAAAATCGATTTTCACGACGATCAACTTGTACAACTAACATCTATGCATCAAAATAAACCCAAAAGGACAAACGAAATTTAAATTTGAAAACTTACAAGAAAATCTTCAAAAATGTAGATTTCGACACGAACCGGACAACCCAAACGTTGTTTAAATGAATACCCAAACACTCGTATCAACCCGGAATATCACGTTCTCGATCAAAGTTGGAAAATTTATGGTGGATTGTGGTGGTGTAGGTGGCGGCCGAATAACACACACACACTTATGTGTGTTTTTTTTGAAAATGAAATGGACAATGAATGGAGTGTTAGTGGTATAAGGAATATACTTGTACAAGTTTAGACACATTAGCTAGAAAATAGCCATTTTGTTCCCCTCTTTGACTTTCTTGACCGGATGGCATCCTATGGGGTGGTCTTTCTTTTCGTGTCGGGATCACTTAAATACTCGTAAAACTCAACCGTAAAATTTACCCCAAAGTTAACTAGCATTTTTATTCACCTTAGAAATACTTTTCCATTAACCTAGAGTATTTACACGACATATTTTCACTTTAAACCCTTTCAAAACTCATCTGGACATTAACGGACGTGTCAGACTCGTTTTTTGGCATTTCTCAAAACTCACGGGTCAAACCACCCGGAATACAAATAACACAATAATACCTTCCAAAAGGGATTATTAATCACAATAAACCACAATTCATCACAATACTCATAAAAATCATCACCGTCAACACGGTACAAAATCTGAATAAACTGACAAAAGTCAAATAGTCAAAGGACTATAAATGAAATATTCAGAACACAAAAAGGGCAAAGGTTACATTCTACCCCCCTTAAAAGAATTTCGTCCTCGAAATTCAACTACTAACATCACTAAACAAATGCGGGTACTTCAATTTCATCTGATCTACACGTTCCCACGTGAATTCAGGGCCATGTTTCAAATTCCACCAAACCTTGACGATGGCAATCCTACTACGCTTCAACTTCTTAAACACTCTTTCTAAAATTTCCATAGGCTCTTCCATAAAATTCAACTTAGCATCAACTTGAATCTCATCCAAAGGCACTTATAATGTTGGATCAGCCAAACACTTCTTAAGGTTCGACACGTGGAACATGTCATGAACACCGTTCAATTCCTCAAGCAAATCTAACTGATAGGCCACAAGGCCTACCTTTTTAATAATCTTAAAAGGTCTAACAAATCTAGGTGCTAACTTCCCTTTCTTCCCAAAGCAAACCATACCTTTCCAAGGCGGTATTTTGAGCAAGACATAGTCACCTACACTAAACTCTAAAGGCTTCCTCCTCTTATCAGCATAACTTTTCTAACGATCACGCACAGTCTTAAGTCTATTCTTAATCTGCGAGATCTTCTCAGTAGTCTCTTGCACTAACTCAGGTCCTATCAACTGACCTTCTCCAACCTCAGCCCACATAATTGGCGAACGACACTTCCTACCATACAATGCCTCAAACGGAGCACATCTCACACTAGCATGATAACTATTATTATACGAAAACTCAACCAACGGAAGATGAACATCCCAACTTCCTCTGAAGTCTATGACGCACGCTCTAAGCATGTCTTCTAAAGTCTGAATAGTATGCTCACTCTGACCATTGGTCTGAGGGTGATAAGCCGTACTCATGTCTAAACGAGTTCCTAATGCCTCTTGCATTGACTGCCAAAACCTTGATGTGAAACGACTATCAAGATCTGATATAATCGAGATCAACACACCATGTCTAGCCAACCTTTCCATCTTATAATCCTCACCCATAGGTAGAAAATAAGCAGACTTAGTCAATCGGTCCACAATGACCTAGATTGTATCATGCCCACTACTAGTCCTAGGCAACTCAGTCACAAAATCTATAGCTATCCCTTCCCATTTCTATACGGGAATCTCAGGTTGCTGGAGCAAGCCAGATGGCCTTTGATGCTCAGCTTTAACCTTCAAACAAGTCAAACACTTACTAACATACTCAGCTATATCCTTTTTCGTTCCAGGCCACCAATACCTATCTCTCAAATCATAACACATCTTATCAGCTCCTAGGTATACAGATTACTTTGACTTATAGGCTTCATCCACTATCAGGGTTCTCACCTTACCCTTCAAAGGTACCCATATTCGATCCTGGTAGTACAAAGTTCTATCACTTCTCTGTTCTATCATCTCATCCAACCCTTTCTGCAATCCTGCAGACTCATCCACAGCCTCCTTCTGAGCCGTTAGTATATTATCCTTGATACTCGACTGAAGGGTCATATTCATAGCTCTAACTCTCTTAGGATTTACTCTTTCCTTTCCTACTTAGGGCATCAGCCACCATATTCACCTTACCAGGATGGTAGCGAATTTTACAGTCATAATCACTAAACAACTATATCCAGCGACGCTGTCGCATATTCAACTCTTTTTAACTAAAGATGTGCTGAAGACTCTTATGATCTGTATAGATGACACTCTTTGTCCCATACAAATAATGTCTCCAGATCTTAAGTGCAAACACGACCGCACCCAACTCCAAATCATCAGTAGTAAAATTCTTCTCATGAATCTTTAATTGCCTAGACGCATAGACTATCACTTTACCTCTTTGCATTAACACACAACATAGTCCTATCCCGGACGCATCACAATATACCACAAAGTCTTCTGGTCCATCGGGGAGAGCTAGAACAGGCGCATTACATAACTTATCCTTCAAGGTTTGAAAGGCCAATTCATGTTCCTCACCCTAATCGAAAGTCTTACACTTCTGAGTTAAGATAGTAAGAGACTTAGCTACCTTAGAAAAGTTATAAATGAACCTACAGTAATATCCAGCCAAACCTAAGAACGATCGAACCTTAGTTAGAGTTCTAGGGGCTTTCCAATTCTTAGCATCAATCTTACTAGGGTCTACATGAATCCCATTACCATTTATCACATGCCCAAGAAACTGTACTTCTCTTAGCCAGAATTCACACTTAGAAAACTTAGAATACAGTTTCTCCTTTTTGACCAGTCCTAAGACTAACCTTAAGTGTTCTACATGCTTCTCTTAAGCCTTAAAGTAGATTAAGATATTGTCTATAAACACTATCACAAACTTATCAAGATAAGGCATACAAACTCTATTCATCAAATCTATAAATACTACTGGTGCGTTAGTCAGACGAAAGGGCATTACTGTGAACTCGAAATATCCATAACGAGTTCTAAAAGCAATCTTTGGAATGTTATCCTCATGCACTCTTAACAAACTACACGGCTGTCATTTACTATAACATTCCTAACGTTCTCCTGAACATTCTCATTAACTACATTACAATTCTAATTTCTAACATTTCGTCGGTTACTAACCTGAGCTAGCATGGCGGGTAAGAGGTTCTGCAATTGTTCAGCAATGATCGTCGAGAAGTCAGGTGCTCCCTTATTGGATTCCTCTATATTCCCATTGACTCCCTCTATACCCCCATTAGCTCCTAAAACCTGGTCATTTCCTTGACCATTCAAATCATCAACACGCTCATCATCACCTTCCTTAGGTCTTCTACCCCTTCCACCTCTACCAACCCATACACCGGTTCTCCCTCCTAATGATTCGACAGTAGGCCGGCCAGCACTTTGGGTCCTCATTCTTGGTGGAATTATCTATACGAGAGAGAACATGGGCAACATTAGGTAGGCAGGAAGACTCGCATATATATAGAATAAATTACTATATATACAGATATACACATAACACCACAATGTCAACATCGATTTGTGTGAACAACATTACTAAATATGAGTGAGTTGTGATACGCTTATAACTATGTTGGCCACCATGCTTATATTCGCATCCTTTCCCAGTTATATTCAATATTGAGCACACACATTTCAATGACTGACATAACTAAAGCACCAAACCGCGAACACACAAAAGTAACAAAAGAGGAACACCGCGAACATAGATCCTATATGCAACTAAACGACGGATCTTAGGTTATAGTCTAGGCCAATCCACCTAGTTCTCTATAACCTTGGCTCTGATTACCAATCTGTCACACCCCAACATGGCGGAAACTCGGGGATGCAACATAATGATCAATCATAACACAAGCTACAAAATAGAGAAAACTACATTGCATAAACTCCAAGTGCTATGAAGACCATCAACCTCGAACAACTTGAGTAATGTCCCAAATCGCAACTAAAATCCACAATCTCTTACAATTATTCAATTGCCTACATGGGGGACCAAAATCCAAACTTAATCCAAAACATCCAAATACTAAAATCAAAACAACAAGCAAGCAAGACTTCACATGAAATTCCACTCGTGATACTTCTAAGTCTGCTAACACAATCACCAAACTATTCCTCTTTCATTTCACCTAAAAATGATACTCGAAAACGTCAACAATAATGTTGGTGAGAATGTAGGTTTGACCTTAAACCCAAAAGTTGTGCCAATATTTCAACAGTGGACAATAGTGCTATATGACAGTGGATATATGCAAACAATTTAAGACATAGCATCCTACGCTAGTCAATCACCATATGTCACTTACGCACCTAAAGGGCCTACCAGCTGGAGCAATAATATTAGGGCAGGACCTCACACAAACTTGGGTAGGCGTACCCATCTGCTCCAATAATCACACAAATACTGGGTAGGCCTACCTATCCGATCCAATAATCTCACAACACTGGGTAGGCGTATCCATCCGATCCAATAATCATGCATAATATTCACATAACAGTCATAAGTACATATCTTGTCCCAAAAACAAAACCACATTTCGCACAGTTCAATTCAAAACATTTCAAAACACATTTGAGTATCATTTTCCCGCAACGGAAAAATAGTAAAAAGTGGGTCTACGAGAACTCACCTTAATCAAGTCTTTAACAACCAAATCTCAATCACACAAGCAAATGCAACGACGCCCGCACACGACTTAGTCCAGTTAATGTCCCAATTTAATCATTCAATTCCAAAACAATCTTTACGTTTGATGCATAGAGTTTAGACGCGTTGTACAATTACCCAAAACAATTTAGTGGTGTGATGGTTGACGACATATTTCCACAATCATATAAATCTCATTCCCCGATAATACATACTTATGCTATTTAGAGAAAATAGATAAGTAATATAAATAAATATTTATAATTATAAATATATTTCGACAAGTCCATTCGGTAACCTTAGTCACTCCAAAATAATCTTAACACGGTTGAAAATGAAACGTTTACTCATAATAAACACATTAGAGAAGTTTCGAGAAAAAATATATTTTTTGTCTTTTAGTGAATTTATTAAATAAATAAAATAATTAAATAATATTTTATTATTTAAAAATCAAAAATCATGTTTTTAGGAAAATTTCTAAGTATAAACTTTTTACGAAATTTTGACATGATCCGTACACTTATATAACGTTTTCCAAGGTTTCAAACCTTATTTTCAACACTTTTCATAAATTCGACACTTTTCGACAAAATTCTAAAATCTCAATCTTTAACGTTTACTAAAACGTTTTTCCCAAAATATGGTTCAATATCACTTTGTAAATACATTTTCACTTTCAAAAGTCCGACAAAACTCGCATATCAACTAAATATCGCTTATTGGGCTTTAAGGCCCAACAAGGGTTCATTAAGAAATTTATAAGTCCAAAATACAATCCAAGTCCAAAACCAATGTCCATTTACATATATAAGCATATACTTATAAGTATAAAATAATCTGGACCACAATAAGCCCTCCCATTAAGCTATGACTTAAATAGACTTATCAAGTCGTGAGTCCAATAGCTCAAAAATACGTATATTAAGCTTGAAAATAAGCTAATAAGCTACGTATCACATTTGGTTACTACCATAAGCCTCAAAAATAGTCCACAACATACGCCATAACACAAAAATAATTAAAATCACTTTCCTAGTGATTTTGGGAATGGTTCGTGGCATATAAGCCCAAAATAAGCCAAAAAATAGCTTAAAAATAAGCCCGAATAAGCTATACAAGCTACTATAAAAAATAAGCATTCTAGCATCATATATTATTCACCATCACGACCACAACATTAAAACTACAAAAACCCTCTTTTTCCTTTTTACCATACACGAACTAAACACCACCCTTTTTATTCATTTCGCTTCCAAAAATCGATTTTCACAACGATCAACATGTACAACTAACATCTATGCATCAAAATAAACCCAAAAGGAAAAACAAAATTTAAATTTGAAAACTTACAAGAACTTCTTTAAATTTGTAGATTTCGACACGAACCGGACAACCCAAACGTTGTTTAAATGAATACCCAAACACTAGAATCAACCCTAAATATTTATGTCTTCATGTTTTCTTGATCAAAATTCAAAAATTAAAGAGTGTGTGTAGCTTGGTTCGAACGCACAAGAGGGAGAGAAAGATACTTTTTGTATGAAAAAAATGAACTATGTGTATTTTTGAAATAAAAATGGGATATGTAAAGGTGCATGAATAGGACAAGGTTCCTAGAAAAGGGCCTTGTGGTTCCTTTGTGGTATCAAAATCTTCCAAGGCATCCTAGGAGGTCTCGGGTCCTTCTTTTCGTGTCGGGATCACTTAAAAGTTCGTAAAACTCAACCGTAAAATTTACCCCAAAGTTAATTAGCATTTTTATTCACCTTAAAAATACTTTTCCATTAACCTAAAGTATTCACATGACATATTTTCACTTTACACCCTTTAAAACTCATTTGGACATTAACGGACGTGTTAGACTCGTTTTTTGGCATTTCCCATAAATTTATGGGTCAAACCACCTGGAATACAAATAACACAATAATACCTTCCAAAGGGGATTATTAATCATAATAAACCATAATTCATCATAATTCTCATAAAAATCACCACCGTCAACACGGTACAGAATCTAAATAAACTAATAAAAGTCAAATAGTCAAAGGACTATAAATGAAATATTCAGAACACAAAAAGGGCAAAGGTTACATTGTAATAGCAACATTAACTTTGAACACTGACAATTCACGGGTCAAACCACCCGGAATACAAATAACAAAATAATACCTTCCAAAAGGGATTATTAATCACAATAAACCTTAATTCGACATAATTCTTACAAAAATCATCACCATCAACACGGTACAAAATCTGAATAAACTGACCAAAGTCAAATAGTCAAAGGACTATTAATGAAATATTCAGAATACAAAAAGGGCAAATGTTACAATGAAGAATTAGAATATGAGGTGTTACTCCCAAATAATGTAAATTACTCTAATCTAGTACGTTATGTGAAGACAAAGTTCAAGGTTGCCAATGCAAACCAATTTACTAATCTACAACATTGGTCTTATTTTATATTTAATATATCTATAAAATCGTCAACATAATAAACGATGATGATGTACGTTTTTTTGTGAATGAAGTGACTGGAGAAGAGGTAAAAAAAAATTCATCAAAGTAGGTCAACTAACCAAACAGGTAACTCCGTCTTCAAATAAAAAACCTTTAGATATAGATCTGAATGTTTCCTTGTTTCCCAACCCAAATTTTATTCATCAATGGAAAGAAAAAACCCACTTATGTTTGTTCCATTCCCACCTCATGCACCTACACTTGTTACTGAAAAAAAGCATAGTGTTAAAATCGCCAAAAAGTATACATTTGATGATAAGGAAGCGTGCATCTATGAGATAGCTCTTAAATGTTTAAAGGAATGGTATCAATGTAATGTTTGTAACTCATGTCCTGAACGGTATGCTGTTGAATGTGTATAATCAGATTGTTATTGGTACATATTCACTTGTAAGATTAAGAATTGTACTAAATGGCGAATAACAAACATTAATAACAAGCAAATCAAACATACCTTCTTTTTGTTTCCATTTATGCAAAGAGGACAAGGAATGTTCCCTTTTTAATTTGATCCCAAATCTAAAAGATGGTCCCAAAGGAGTGTTGTGTCGGGTTATGATATTTAAGTGTAAGTTATGTATGGTTTGTTGTGTTGTCCTTACCTACATATAGTTACTTACATTTTTGGTCCTTTTGTTTTCCTGAAACTGCAACAACAATCAAAATAGCAAGAGTAACCTAATCTAACCTTCAAGTTTTTAGACAAACACTGGAAATTGATCTCATAAACATCTGTCTATATCCCATCTTAAAAAATCCTCCAACATAATGTGATATATTGCTTAAACCTGCAAATTATCAATTCTATAACATATTTCATACAACTACCACTGTCATTCGCAAACATAATGTGCCATACTGTTAGAAGGCATACAACAACAATATCTCCATGATGGAAATACTGGACATAAATATAATGGACACGCGTATAGAGACCATTTAGGCATAAATATACTGGACATAAATATAATTCACAAAGTGACAAACCATCCTAAATACAATGGAAATACTAAATAGTTATTACAAACCATCCAAAATAGACCTACATTTAGCTTTCTGGCATAACCATAACATCTAACTTATTTTTTTGGAGCTTTTATCCCAAGAACAACATTGCTAACTTTCACCAAATTGTATGGTTTCTTTACCACAACATCTTCTTCCTTAATGGGTCCTAATGATCGCAGAGCATAATGAGCTTGACATCTTGAGTTGGTACCCCTAGAACTTAAACCAGTTTCTTTATTTAGGTAGGCGACATCAAGTGTTTTTCCCTTTTTTTCTGAGTATGCTTAGGGAATTGCCAATCAAGATCACAACCAACCATGAAGTTTATTAAATTTTCACTTGAATCTCAAGAGTCATTACATGAATGACTGTCTGAGAAATTAGAGGCATCAAAGGATGTGTCAGGATCTAGGGATGGCTCATCGTCTAATAAAATTTTACATTATGCAAAAATGTAATAGGATAGTGAGTGCAGGTTAATAGCTTGCTCAAATTATAGGATTAAAGTTCCAAAATGCGTACTTAACTAACTAACCTTTTTGCTTCTCTTTGTTTTCTCTAAATTTTGATAAAATTTATTCTACAATGTTTATCCTGTCTTTAAGTTCATCCAACTCCTTTATTGATGGGCCCTTATTCTTTTTATCTACAATTTTAGGGAAAAACATAACATTATAAATACTCAAATATGATTCCCTCCCCTCCAAAAAAGTTTATTATAGGGGAACAATACATGGCAGATTAAAACACATAAACAAACTAAAAATGAAAATAAAAAGAAACCACTTACCTCTAACCATTTTGATTAATTAGGGTTCTTAATAATATGGCGGTTTTTTTGGGTGCAAATAATTTTGGTTTTATGTGTTTTTGTTATTTGATCGATTATAGATGAAATAAAAGTTGTTTTTAAAATGTTTGCAAATATAGTCCTTGTAGTATTAGGTATTAAAAGTGAATTAGTACCCAAAACTATAGGTTGCTTAGTTGCCCTATTATATGACAAAGTTGCCCAGTTTTAACCAACTAGTTTTTTTTATCACCATATGTGTATACATTTTTTCCAAACACACCTACAAAACGTATAAACTAGAAAAATACCAACTTGCAAAAGGTATATAATGTGTTTAGTTTTTCCTAATTAAGTATTATATCATAAATGATTTCTTAACGTTTATCTTGTAATAAATTAAGAGTTTCTTATGCTATATGAGGCTATTGATCATAATCAATGCCGCACATTTGAAAGGGACTTACTTAGGAACAAATCTTGTTACTGTTGGCATGGATGAAAACAACCAGATTATACCTATTGCCACTGGTGTCTCGCAAGGTGAGACTGGCAAGTCATGGATATAGTTTTTGAGAAAGTTGAAAGATTGCATAGGTGAAGTACCAAATTTAGCAATAATACCAGACAGACATTTCAATCACCCTTACATGTAACAATGTGTTTCCAAATACATTTCATGGTTATTGTTGTCGTCATTTGATGATGAATTATGATATGAAAAGTGATAAGTTTAAGGAGTTATACTGGAAGACATGCAAAGCATACACGCTTGAGGATTTTGAAAAACTAATGTCTGATATCCAGGGTGTACGACCT
>BQNB010015105.1:14205-73842 GCA_026074375.1 Tanacetum coccineum | reverse complement strand
ACAATTCTAGTCCTTGTCTTTTGGGCTATATAGAAACTAATGTAAATTCCATAATGTCACCACATTTATCGTTTCTAACAGTAATATAGGAAATGTCTAATCAAGTAGCAAATTGCAATGCAATTAATCAGGAAGATAAAACTGTAAATGAATCATTAACCGCTGAGCTTGAACGATACAAGGAACAAGTTAAAATTTTTGAAGAAAGACATAAATTTGATTTAAATGACCGCGAAAAATATATTGATTTTCAAATGCGAGGTATAATCATTGATCGAAATGCAAAGGTTGCCTATTTTGGAAAACAAATTCAAATGTTAAAATTGCAACTTTCTGCAAATGTAGAAAGTCACAAGAATTTGTCAACCACGGTTGAAGTTTTAAAAAAAGAAACTAAAGAAAAAGAAGATAAATACATTGAAGAAATTGTAGATTTAGAAAAGAAAAAGAAACCTATTGACAACATTGTTTAAAAAATAGGTCAATCGGTGCAAACGATGCATATGTTAACGAAACCTCAAGTTTTTTATGATGAAAATCACAAAACGGCTCTTGGTTATCAAAATATCTTGTATCTTACTCAAGCTTAGAGAAAACAACCTGCGTTTGATTGTGGTCATACTTTAGTTAAGAAACATGATCCACTGTTTGTGATTGATTCTGAAGAGACTTTAGATTTAGCTGAAGCAACTAGGCTAAAAATGAATGAGAAACAAAATGATCCGATTGTGAAAGAGAAAAAAGTGAACATCAAACTCATTGATTATGATTCACTGAATAAATTATCTGAGCATTTTGTTGCGCATTTTGTTCCTAAAAACATCTGTCTGCAGAACAAGCCTTTTGGTTACCCATTTAAAAAACAGTTTCAAAACAAACACCGGTTCAACCAAAACCAATTCAAAATGATATTCCTCGTCAACTTCCAACTACTAGTATGGTCAAACAAAATCTTTTGAAAGCAAAAAGTCATCTTGACAATTTTGACAAAGTGATACAAGTTAGAACCAAAGTTACTGGGTAGAATTAAGGGGCTCGGGAATTTGATCACATTAGACGAGCTTTTGAAAGAGATGTTATTCCTTTTGTCAAATCTCTAAGAGAATCATTTGCAGATTTTGATTTAGGTCTTTATAGAGAAGTTTATGAAATGAAAGCAATTTTTGAACAAATGGAAACTAAAGTCGAACAATGTTCTGTAGATAGGAAGTATTTTGAGATTGAGAAGAAAGAACTTTTGATTGAAAATGAACGTCTTTTGGAGCTAATTATTTCTCAAGATATTGTGTGTACTGCTATGCATTATTATGTTGAGCTTGTTAAATATAAAGAAATGGAACAAAGTTATATTGATGAGTACAATAGATGTGTGAAACTTGAATCTGAACTTTCAATAAAGAAATATATGTTAGACGAATAAGTGGCCCAAGCCCGATTGTGGGCTTGTGGTCCATTAGGGTTAGGTTTGATGTTGCTTATTTACAAAGCTATCTATTTATTATAAATAGATATGCCATCTCTTATGTAATTCATTCAATCAATACAATATCTATCATATTACATGGTATCAGGCCTTCACAGCCGATCCCCAAAACCCTAAATCATCAAACCTCACCTCGATTTAACAGTCGAACTCATCACTCTGCCATGACAAACTCGAATACACCACCACCCCCTCCTGCCCTTACCTTGGTTGAAAAACTCTACGCGGTACATAACATCAATAGTCTCGTACCCGAAAAACTCGATCTTCAGGAATCGAACTACTCCACATGGAGTTACTTTTTCAAAGGGCACTGCAGCAACTTTAACGTGCTAAACCACATCGATGGATCGACGTCCACATCTGATCCACCAACCGACGAATGGATCACGGCTGACTCCATCGTAAAATCATGGATCTTTCTTACCCTTTCTCCAACGCTTCGGAAAAGGATGATCAGCACCAACCCTGCTTCGGCTAAAGCCGCCTGGGACACCATCGAAACCATCTTCCAAGAAAACAAAAGGACACGTACCGTTGCTTTAAAAGGTGAACTACGTGTCATACAAATGGGCGACGACACACCAGACGCCTACTTCTCCAAGATTGATTCCATTATCACTCTTCTTACCGACCTTGGCTCGACCATGGATGATGACGATATTGTCACCTATGCCATCAACGGCCTAAGTGAAAAATACGGAAGCCTTGCTCAAATAATTGCTCACAAAGATCCCTTTCCTGACCTAGCAACTGTTCGCACCATGGTCACGACTGAGGAGATGCGTCTCCGGTCTAAGCAACCGATACTCTCTACCTCCACTACATCAAGCTCACCACAAGTGCTTCTTGCTACATCCCAACCACGGATTCAAGACAACCGCAACAATCGTGATCGCGATGCCCGTAATGAGAACAAGACCGAGATCTGCCGCAACTTTGGCCGAGGTTATTGCCGCTGGGGGACGAATTGTCGTTTCATTCATGCCTCTCCAAAAGGCACCAACAACCCACGCCCGAACTCATCTCAACATAATACTCGCTCCATGCAACAAGGGCCTGGACACACTGGTCTTAATTCAGCCAGCCAACAACACCTTCTATCCCTCATTCAGGCCCAACAAAACCTATTGGCCCAGTATGGCTTATCCATTTCGCAGGGTCAGCAACCAGTTCAACATAACAACACAATGGGCTTAAGGCCCAATGCCCCTCCAGGATTTCAGCAAACACAACCACACCAGCCCACGTTCGGGTTCAATGGCCACCAGCAGGCCCTCTACTCGGCTGCTGTACAAAACCAATCTGCCTCCTCGGGTTCGACTAGTCAAGAGACACAACTGCCACATGCTTTTAATACTTTGACCTTACAGGATCCGGCTAACTCAAATTGGAACATGGATACTGGTGCGTCATCTCACCTTAACTCTTCAGTTAATAATCTTAGTACTATTTTTAATTCTCGCATATATCCATCTGTTCTTGTTGGTGACGGGAAATCTATTCCTGTCACCAACACGGGCCATAGCACGCTACCAACTCCCTACCGTACACTTCACTTAAATAATGTTCTCATTACACCCAATATTGTCAAAAACTTAATTTCTGTACGTCAATTCGTTCGTGAAAATAAATGTACAATTGAATTTGACGAGTTTGGTTTTTCTGTAAAGGATTTCTGGACCCGTCAAATTCTCCTCAGATGTGACAGCATGGGTGACCTTTATCCAGTCACGTCTTCGTCGTACCCTCAAGCTTTTTTGGTTGGAAAACAAACGTGGCACCAACGACTTGGTCATCCGAGAAGTGAAGTGCTACGTTCGTTAGTTTTTAATAATTTAATTTCATGTAATAAGACATAGTCTTCCGTGCTTTTCCATACTTGTCATCTTGGCAAACACGTGAGGCTTCCTTTCTCACTTTCAGAAACTATTGTGAAGTCTCCTTTTGATATTATCCATTCTGATTTATGGACATCTCCTCTTACTAGTGTTTTGGGTATTAAATATTATGTCTTGTTTCTTCATCATTTCTCACATTACTTATGGGTGTACCCTTTACGACATAAGTCGGATGTGTTGTCCAAATTTATTCATTTTCGTGCTTATGTTAATAACCATTTTAATTGTGACATTAAATCTTTGCAATGTGATCCTGGAGGTGAGTTTGACAATACTGCCCTTCACCAACTATTTGTGACCAATGGTATTTCCATTCGTTTTCTTGTCCCAAGACTTCACAACAAAATGGAAAATCTGAACGAATGATACGCACCATCAACAACATGATTCGTATTTTACTTTTCCAAGCTCACCTGCCACCTACATTTTGGGTTGAAGCTCTTCACATGACCGCCTACCTCTTGAACATCTTACCCTCCACCGCCATCAACAATGAAATACCTCACACTAGCCTTTTTAAAACAACATCAAACTATGCGGATCTTCGTATTTTTGGTTGCCTTTGTTATCCTCATCTTCACACAAATCACAAACTTGAACCACGGGCTACACCCGCAATTTTTCTGGGATATCCAACAAATCACCGCGGATATCGATGCCTAGACTTAAACACGAACAAAATTATCTTATCCCGTCATGTAACATTTGATGAGACAGTTTTCCTATATGGATCTATGACTCCTCATGACTCACCCTCATATAAATTTTTAGACACTTCGCCCAACATCATACATCAACACATCATATCCAAACTCACTTCTGCATCACCACTTCCCACCACCACTATAACATCTACTGCTGCTCCACCCAGTCCACCACGAAGCCCACTCCAACTGGCTCACCAAACACATAAGTCTAGCCTACTTCCCCACTCACTAAACGTCCAGCCCACATCAAACGTATCTACTGAAACAACTATTCCTACACACAACCACAATAATCCCACCTCGACTCACCACATGGTCACTCGCTTTCGTGTCGGTACTAATTGTCCCACTCAATGTTTTAACTTACATGTGTCCACCATATCACCTATTCCTAAGTCCTATCCAATTGCTTTTCGTGACCCAAATTGCTATCGTGCTATGCTTGATGAATATACTTCTTTAATTAAAAATAATACTTGGATTCTTGTGCCTTGGCCACCGGACGCGAACATTCTTCATTCTATGTGGCTTTTTTGGCATAAGTATAACGCTGATGGTACCCTCAGTCGGTACAAGGCTCGTCTTATTGCAAATGGTAGCACTCAACTTGCAGGTATTGATGTAGATGAGACATTTAGTCCGGTTGTCAAACTGGCTACTATTCGGACAGTACTCAGTCTAGCCATTTCTAGACATTGGCCGGTTCACCAGCTTGATGTCAAGAATGCCTTTTTACATGGATCGTTATCAGAGACTGTATACATGCACCAACCTCCTGGTTTCCGGGATCCGCAGCATCCAGATCATGTTTGCCTTCTCCAGAGATCTCTTTATGGGCTTAAACAGGCCCCTCGGGCCTGGTTTCAGAGATTTGCGGCTTATGCTGCTCGGGTTGGGTTTCATCATAGTCGCTGTGACTCTTCACTCTTCATCTACAGACAGGGGGCAGACACTGCTTACTTGCTTTTATATGTTGATGATATTGTTTTGACTGCATCTTCTTCTGATCTGTTACAGCAGATTATCACTTCTCTTCATGCAGAGTTCTCCATGACTGATTTGGGCTCACTTAATTATTTCTTGGGCATTTCTGTGACTCGTAATGCTTCGGGGATGTTTCTATCTCAACAAAAGTATGCGACTGAGGTTCTTGATCGGGCTGGTATGCTTAATTGTAAACCGTGTCGTACACCTGTTGACACGGACTCCAAACTTTCTGCAGATGGTGCTCCTATTTCTGACTCTACATTATATCGCAGCCTAGCCGGGGTCTTACAGTATCTCACCTTTACTCGGCCTGACATTTCATATGTTGTTCAGCAGGTCTGTCTCTTTATGCATGACCACCCGAGAGCCTCACTGCTCTGCTCTCAGAGATCTTAACGATATGTGCGTGCACCTTGTCCTATGGGATTACAGCTTTATTTCTCTACGACGTCAACATTTAGGATGCTCTACACAGATCGGATATGAGCGGGGTTGTCCCACTACTCGTCGATCAACCTCTGATTATTGTGTTTTTCTTGGCAACAATCTTCTCTTCTGGTCATCGAAGCGCCAATTTACTCTCTCTCGATCTAGTGCTGAGGCTGAGTATCGGGGTGTTGCCTTGCGGTTGCTGAAACTTGCTGGTTACGTAATCTATTACGTGAACTTCATACACCTCTAGCCACTGCTACACTTGTCTATTGTGACAATGTGAGCGCCGTCTATCTCTCTTCTAATCCCGTGCAACATCAACGCACGAAGCATATCGAGATTGACATTCACTTTGTTCGGGATCTTGTTGCAACCGATGCTATATAGCGGGTTCATAACGCCCCCGTCACGTTATCAGTATGCGGATATCTTCACCAAAGGTTTACCTACTAGTTTGTTTGATGAGTTTCGTACCAGTTTGAGCGTTCGTTCATCTCCCGCTCCAACTGCAGGGGGCTGTTAACAGTCTATACGGCCCATGGCCTTCTTTGTATTTGTATGTAACTAGGTTAAGCCCATCATGCATACTATATATGTATCCTATTGTATTCATCTCAATCAATATAAACGAATACACATTTACACTGTTAATCTTCATATAATACCATTTCTACAAACAAGTTCTTTTAATAATTGTAAGGTCTTACTCAAGGACGGAACTTAATTGGGACCGGGAGGGGTTCCCCCCTCCCCCCCCCCCCCTCCCCCCCCCCCCCCAAATTTTCAGCCACAGGTATATTTTTAATCTTTATACTTTGTATTGCTAAGCATTATTAGTACAAATGTCAAAAGAAAATGTAAATTGGCCCCCCTAAAACAAATACATTATAGTTTGGCCCCTCCAATAATACTTGTCAAGTTCCGTCCCTGGTCTTACTTTGCTTTCAACCACTAGTCACAACTTCGTCACATCATTATAGTTATATCCAAACAAAATATAATTGATGTGAAAGTCGGGTGTAAATTTGTTAGTACTTTCATCGCACTAGTAAGGCAAACTTAAAGCAGCAAATAATATGTTTCTTTACACACAACGATAAAATACAATGTTTCCTAATCTAGTCTAAAACACAACCTTAACTATTGCTTGGGTTCTCAACCACATTTTTTGCTTTATCTATTTCCATCTTTTTGAAAACAAACATTGTCATTAGACTATATAGAAAGATACGATACGAAAACATTTACTAGGATACCATTTATTACAATTTTGCGTTATCGGTCTTAAAAATGTGGCTAGCATTGTCTTCTTAATTAGAGTTGGCGTATGCTCTTTTAAGGAAAGATATACTTGGTTGTTGACACATCTTTACCAATTTATTAGGTGACTATATATGTATATGTATCATGTGTGTTTGCGGTGTGTAATATGAGCCTAATTACATTAAGTCCTCATCACTCGAGCCAGCTAGACATGTCTTAAAACATGATTTGCATAAGTCGTTAGTGTTAGTTATGTTTATAACTTGTTTTCAAAAGAATATAGTAAACAACATTATGTGAATCGAAGCTTTTGCCGTATTTTAACCAACATATTACAATTTGATTCGGAAACCTTTAAGTTAAAGTGAATTTGATGTAACATACTGTAAAAATTTGTGCTTGTAAGCAAAATGGAGGTTCAACGTTTCTTACTTGGCGTAAACCAACCTTTCGTTTTCGTTTTACTGTATCTTTTTCTGTTAGCCAACATAGATAATTATATTTAATTAAACATGAGATCGGGTGTTATGGTTGTGCATCACACAAGTGATGCACCTCCATTACATATGAAGGACATGACACCTCTCCATCTTGGCGCCGAATATGTGTTTTTTGTGTTAGCTAGAGCACAGGGAGTCGTGGTGCCAAACTCTTGGTACCAAACTCTAAAAGTGGTGTCATGTCAGCAAAATGGAGTTTGGCACCAGAATTCAGTGGGAGTGGTTTGGCACCAGAATTCTGGTGCCATAGCATTTTTTTTATAAATAAACTCAAATTAAATTTTATTCAATTAAAACATATTAAACATTACATAAAACTTAAAAATTACATAAAACTTAAACATTATTAAACATTACATAAATAAAAACACAAACTACTCATCATCATTATTCCATAGATGTTCCACAAGGTCTTTTCGAAGATCGTTGTGCATTTTCCTATCGCGAAGTTCTTTTGTCTTCCTAGAAACGTGTAATCACATTCTTTCGACCTCAGTCTCAACCATGTTCGGTGTCTCACTGGATTTCACGAACATATCTCTGAAGTTAAACTTAAAAACTTTCGACCCAGACTTCATAATCCCGCATACATCCGATCATAGACGGGTTGAAAGAAAGCATCATAATGACGTAATGTGTGTCGTTTGTGGGTGTCCGAAATCGTTTGAGATTATTATTGATATCCATATTTGAAAGAAAAAAGGAGAAGTATTGAAGTAAAGATGTATGTGAAAAGTTGTGAGAAGAAGAAATAGAAAATAGTATTTTAATAGGATGGTTAAAAGTAAAATTGTGATTTTGGGGTATTTTTTTGAAATATATCCGCTTCCCAAACGAATAGATTAAAAAAAAATTGAGTTTGGCGTGGGCTGTTAGCCGCTGCGCGAGAAGGCTTGGCGCGAGCCACGGAGTGGTGCGCCGTCGGCCTTTCTCGCGCCAAGGCTTGGCGCCAAGCTACCAGCCATCCGTTCCCTTTGCTCTTAGGTGGTGTAGACCACCTAATTAAAACACACATTTTTATTATTTTAATTTTTTTTAAAAGTGTGTGAGGTATATTATGAGTTATTTTGTATAAAGTGAGATATTTGTATATTATGTCACTTATGCATACATGAATAACACGTAATCATTTAACATGCCACATATGCAACTATTTATGCCACCTAGACAATTAAGTAGTCCACCTAAGCATATTCAAGCAACCGAAAGAACCAAATATTTTTTAAAAAGTTATTGCCAAGATTTGAACTTGGGTCTATGGGCTAAACAAACATACAAATTACCACTATGCCATTTAAATGTTTGTGATTACAACTTCAAAAACAAACAACTAAGCTTTAATGCTAACTATAAAAAAATTTAAAAATCAGATTTACACCTATAATGGAGGGGAAGTATTCATTTAGATATAAGTTTGAATTTAAGTACTGGAGTCAAACCCGAACCAATCCAATATCATTAACTATAAAAACGCTAAGTTATATATGGTATGAATTTGAAAATGTCCAAAGAAATAAACTATTAATTTGCAATTCAAAAGGAAATAACTAAATTGCAAAAATTACTCCAATCCTAGACAAATTAAAACCAAAAATGTAATTGTTTAAATTTGAATATCTGTGTATTGAATCTTTTACAATTAAGGTACACGCCTAAGCTTATGAAGGAAAAAAGCCACTAATTAAGGAACTTTGCAAAACTTATGAAGGAAGCCATACCAATTATACGAATTCAAATCTCAGTCAACCCTAAAATCAAGCCTATCAATTCAATCCTAAATCAATTATTTCTAAAAAACTAGAGATTTGATTTTAGAATGGAATTTATTTACTGGAAAAACAAAAAGCATGAATGCATATCACAGTTCCAAAAATTAACGCCGAGAGGATTTAATGAGGGCTATCAATTTGAAAACGCTATTGATAAGCTTACACATGAAATTCATAGTCACAATTCACCAGACACAGGAGACACATCTGGCCTGAACAAGAGGTGAGTTTTACGTCTCTATTTTTTGAATTGTGTTTTACGCAAAATAGTGATCATGATTATTTTTTATTAGGAATATGAATAGGAAGGTATTGACTGGAAAAGGGTAGAGTTTGAAAAGGTACTATCACTATACATCTCTCTAATCATTCCTAAATTTAATCCCCTCACCTTTGATTCACAATAATTTTCACAAAAAAATGAGGTAGGAGTTATTTGTTTGTATGATTATTGGTTACAATTATAGGTGAACAACTTGGACATATTCGTGTCGAGGTATGATTTTTGCATTTATTTTGTGTGATATGTCTAATTGAATCATCATGTAATAGGTGTCATCATTGCTATGTGTGAGTTTATAGTATTCGGTATGAAAATCACGTTTTGGAAAACCCTACCCACCAATTGCTTCTCAGTATCAAGAAGAACAGTTGTCCCTTGAGAGTCAAGGGTTTCATATATATAATCTCTTTTGTAATTGTCCCCCTAATTCACAAGCACTTATGTAATTTCACTTAAAACCTTAATATTCTGTTCCTTTAATTAATTTTATTTTTGAAAGTGTTTGATATGCTTTTAAGGTAGATGTGCAACCAAATAATCAAACCGAGTATCTGATAAAGGTTTAAGGAATCTTGGTCCGTCATTTGTTTGTATGGATGTACGTATGTTTTTTTCACTTCCACACACAATACACACATACACAATTGTGATTTAATTTGATATTGATTATGATGTTTTACATCGCCGTAGGTTATGTATTGGATACCGTCATTCGATTGCGTTAATATGAAGTGTGTTGATATGGCTTTGGAGTATAATGATATTGATTTTTTAAGTCGCTGCCAGGCTGGAGGTTTTAGCTCTGAATTTTTGCAAACTGAGTTTTGTTAAATGTTTTCTTGTGGAATATTTATCCTTTTGGGATTGTGTTTTCAGATGACACAAAGGTGACATGTGGAGGACTTTCAGGCAATAAAAGTCCGACATGATAAAATGATCGATCAACATTTAAATTTATCATGTCCAATGAGCTTCTCCATTTGGCTTGAAATTATCAATTTTGGAGACGACAAATTCAACTAATCTATAGGAAAGGGCTTATTTTGGTTAATATTGGGCCTTAAAATGGCACATTACTAAACTTATAACCTATCAAATGGTGGTTGTAGGCATCCGTTCTCCATCACCTCTGCACCAGGAGATGAGTACCTAAGTGTACATATTCGTACTTATAGAGACTGGACGACAACCCTTAAAAACGAACTCGCAAAGGTAACACAAACATATTCAGTTTTAAGCTTTATTAATGCACCATACTTTGAAACTAATTTTGTCATTTTTGCATTTTTGACACTATTTTCTGTTAATTTAAATTCTAAAACATAGAAATGCGATCCTGTAAGCCTCCACCACAAAATTGCAGAATAAATTGTCATGATGTTCTTTGGTTCTAAAACATTTCTTTATGGTCCGTGTCTCCCCAAGGAGATCTAAAAACTACAGAATAAATTGTCATGATGTCTTCTTAACACAGTCTACAAGTTACGTAACTATTGAATGTGGTTAAGATGGACGGGTTAGGTAACAAGTTAAAATAGATTCATGGGGGAATAGGTAAGTTTCAGGACGGTTGACACACGTAGTGATTGTTTAACGGCAAAAACTCGCGACCTTTTTTTCAAATAACTAACTTTTAAAACTTAGTCATGAATACACGAATGACACGTAATCATTTAACATGCCACATATGCAACAACACTTTAAAACTAATGAAATTAAGTACAATGGGTACAAGAGTTGACAAGTGGGTTTGTTTGGGTAACTTGTCAATACAGATTAGGACCCAATTTTAGCATTTTAGGAGGTTGTATGCCTTATCATACACTTTGGGCTACTTTCTGCCCATTTGACACGTTACCGCGTAAAACTTAACAAAAACAATCAATTCATAATTAAATGAGTTTACATCCCCACCTTTACGGATAAAGCATAACCAAATGAATCTATTCACAGGGTTGAGAGAAGACACAACCAAATTGGTTCTGCTGATGTCGTCGGGCGTTATGCTGTTGATATCTTACCTTTAAGATGTGTGAACCCTTCCAGGTGTCATGTTGATAAGCTAACTAATGTTGAAAGGGGTTCTCTAAATAGGTACATACAACAACTCGCTTTCAATTCTTTATGGAAATTCATATTCTCTTTTCTGTTTACATATGAATAGGTTATAGTGTGGTTGTGTTGCATCTTAAAACTCAGTAGAGCTTGAGTTTGAGGTTCAAGTCGAGTTTAAGCTTGACGCGGCTCGAATCGATTACACATTTGGTTTGTATACTTACATGTAAACACTAAACACATATAAACTATAATACGCGTTACCAACTGTCTTTCAATTGGCTGATGATTAAAGAAGATTAATGCGATACAAATTATGAGTGACTCTGATTAATGCTATAACTTATATTAATTGTTGAATACTTCAGTTAGAAAAGAAAAATAAAATGAAACATTTAAAGGCATGTATACCTTTTCATGCTTTAGACCTCATGTTCCACCCTCCATGGTCTTTCACATTTCTAGCGTTCTTGCTGCTTATACCCATATCTTTGATTGAGAGTGTTATTTGGACTAGCATCTTATATTGGGGCAATTGATTTACCCTTGATGCTAGCTGGTAACATACCAACTATTTTTTATAGTTCTTATAGCACTAATAATATACTAATGTAATGTACTATACTATGTGCACAGGTTGTCAAACATCTCATGTTGGTGTTTCTTTTGTCCAAAATGTAGCAGCATGACTTTTTAATTCTATTGTTGGACTTTGTAAGAGAAACTGGTGAGAATATACTTATTGGCTTTCACCACTATTTTTTGTAATTCAAAGCCTTTAAAAAATGAGTTGCCTCCAAGTGCAACAGCGCCCAATCGGGAAAACAATACAATTCTACAAACGATATTGTCTACAAATAAGTCATTTACTTGTAATAAGTGTTTTACACATTCCCGTTGTAACATTTTTTTCTTTATTTCTTCTTAGTTGCCATTCGGAAATTCTACAAATGACATTGTCTACAAAGATGTATCAATTGTTTTTAAGAATTTCATGTTTTAGATTGTTTATCAATTTTAAAACTATTTCAATTTTATTAATTTTATGTTTATCAAACATTTTACTACTTTTATCTTTTAAAGAATTTTTTGAGCTAGCCCGTTCATGGGACGGGCCTTGAGGCTATAAAAATGGATAACCTAATAAACTCTCAACTTTGCGGTGGTGTTAATTTAGCTGTTGGTCTGTTAGCCTTCAACTTTGTTCAACCAATAATAGTTGATGAATAAATACTTACTTTCGCTTCTTTATTACTTGCTTCTCATGGCCCGATAACATTCATTCCCTTGTGCTATTGCAAGTGATATTGTATTATGGTGCCTTGATTCTTCATTTCATTCGTATGTTAGATTTTGTAAAAGACTAAAGTTATGAATGGATCATGTATTAGTTTAATGACTTGTGTTTTTTGATATATTTTGATATGATAAATGATAGAATGTTGTCTTTAATCACTGGAATGAAAAGACATAATTGTTCTAACATAGTTGAAAAAGCTGATGTCAACACCAATTTTGATGAATCAATTTACACAGAAGAATTCCTTAATAACATCAACATGTCTTGTATTCCGCACCATAGTTTGAAAACTTACAATAGGTACTCCAGTTATGTGCTTGCAAAACATTAACCAAAAGGCCAGACCATGTAACGGAACTAGGATTCAAGTACTAAGAATGGGAACAAATATAATCGAAGCTAAGATAATATCAGGTGGGTGTGTGGGTACTATTTGCGCAATACCGCGTATGGTCCATTGATGGCTGGTAGTTTGCCAAAAACTATAAAGCCAACTTAGTTGGATGTTGCTGTGTAGCTATGAAGAGAAGACAACGACTAAAAGACAAAATATGATCTGGTTTTTCAAAGAACATCAAACAGATCATCATTCAAGAGAAGCTAAGGACTTAAAGGCATGCTTGGATACAATTCTCAAAAGGCCAACCTAAAGACAACTGAAGAAACTTGAAGTTAACAAGTGAATTTTAAGTTTAGGGGAGGATTGTTAGGAATTTTGTATAACAGACTTAATTCTGTTAGTATTATAGTTAGTTCTGCTAGTGTAATAGTTAGTACTGGTAGAAGGTTTATCATAGTTAGTACTGGCAGTATTAAATAGTTAATGCTATTTATGTAATAGTTATGTCTGCTTCCGCAAAAATTAGTTAGAGTTAAAGATATGCATGAGATATCTTAGGAAAAGATATGCATTATCTTTATACGCGTTTTGTAAAGCCCATTAGGGTTTCCTTAGTCTATAAAAGGAACCCGAGGCATAGTTAGTAGATATAGTTCTACAGAAGATCATAGAGATCGAATAGTAATCATAGTTTGTAATCTGTAACTTAGGCAGATTCAAAGTTCAATATAAAAGTGTTTTGATTGTGTTCTTCTTTACATTATTGATTAAATTCCGTGTAATCAATAGTGGTTAATTATTGTTTCATCATTGTTACTTTAGATTTATCTAAGGCAACAAACCCTTTACAAGCTAAAGGTTAAGATCCATTAAGCAAAGGGATCCTACAGCTTTTAACATGATTCTTGATTCTATGATTAAGTTCAATGAGTCTAGTTTCTGGAACAATTGAGTTTGTAATTTTTCAAGGTCGGGAAGTATGGTTTTTGGGTGTTAAAAGATTAAGTGTTAATTCTGGAAATTCAGTTCTAAAAATTCAGTTGTAGTGTACGATTTTTAATTCATAAACCATAAGGAGATAGACTTTGATTTTTGGATATGTTAAAATAAATGATATTAGCTACGTCTCATATTTTGTTTCATAATTTTTCAAGTTGTCTAAGTAGGGTTTTCATATGCAAAGATTTTGTATGTTTCTGCCAGGCCAATTTCGGGACTGTTTTGGGTAACAAGGGTCATAGGGGCACTTAAAAATGGAAATAAATCAAACCCATGATTTTTGACACATTAGACATGTTAAGGAACACCTGTGATTTTTGGTCTAATTTTAAAGGGCGATTTGGTTGGACTTTTAGGTAAGGAAAACTTACCAAAAATAAGTTATAAAATTCAGAAATTTTGAAAACCCTAATTAAGTAAAGTCAACCTATATTTTGGTAAGTTTGAGTAGTAACATTTTAAATAAGTTAAGTAATATATGTAATCATGATTTTGTAGATCCGGTGACATCGTTGTGATTCCTTTCCATTTGTGTTCGTTCCTTTCCGTGGGCATTCGTTAAGGTACAGATATTCCGTCTTTTTAGTAAGGACACCTCTTGACTTGATCCTTCATTATCTTAGCAATTTGATTCAGTTGATATTCGTTTGATATTCCGTTTGATTCGCTATCCATAATCATGACTCCTTTGATAATCATTGATATTCCGTTTGATTCGATATTCGCAATTATGATTCTGTTGATCTTTGTTTGAAGATTATTAGTATCTTGTTCAGTTATATCTTTTGCTTAAATCTTTTCCCGAGCTATTTGTAACTAGTCATGGAGGTACCATGGCCATGTCATTGATGCACCAATGGCATGACACTATCTGTGGCGGTGTGATTAGTCCACGGCGTTCCCTTTTGTATGTGCACTTATTATGATTTGATTATAAATGTTCGTACACTCGCCATAGTGCTTGTGTCTATGGATATGACTTTGTTTGCAGGGAGCGTATAGATGCATCCTAGGTACTTTGTTTTATTCAGTTCAGGTAAATGGTTGTGTGTGTGCAATACACCCCATATCACATTGGGTACATAAGGTCTGATCCACCTGTGTACATTTGACTATATGGCTATGTGGAATTATTTGTTTAGGGTCTAAGCATGTGGCATGCTTTAGACATTTGTTTGGGCTCGTGGGCATTTCCTTTGATTACTCTCATCATATTCATTGTTCGATATATATCGTTTGGCATTTGTTCTGCAAGTTCTCGTGATCCGTTTCGTTCATTCCTTTGTTTTGTTACCGTTATTATTATTAAATCTGTTCACTGAGCGTTAGCTCAGCCGCGCTTTCTTTTTCTGCGGCAGGTACTAAGCGGGAAGCTTGAATATAAGTGTTGAGTGTAGGAGCTTTTAGAGGACCCACCTTTAGAAAAACCCTTTTCTTTTGGATTCATGTTTTAAGACCTTTCCTTTTGAGGATCTCTTTTCTTTTAGACCTTGTTAGAATTTAATACTTTTGGGAGTCATTTTGTTTCATGACTTAGTATTTTTATTTAATAAAGTCTGCCACTTGCGTTTATATGTTCTGATATGACACCATAACGTAACTCTTAGTCTCATTATTAGAGCAGGGTGTTACAATTATGGTATCAGAGCCATTTCGACCTGTAAAACCTAGGTTATGACCTGTGAGGATTGGGTAGACATTAGAATTCCTTTCGTATTTTGATATTATCGCTTCCTTTTGTATTTTGATCCTAACTCTAAATTGTCTTCGTTGTTTCATTCGTTGACCGAGTATTTTCTTCGACCATGGATCAGGCAGCTAACTCTTCAGGTACCGTTTCAGGAAATTCTTTATCTGTATGATCGTGATGTTTTTAATTTATTCGGTATTGGTGCGACGCATTCTGTGGTCTTTCTTTCGTTGCTCCCTATCTATTGAAATTATTCTTAAGGTGTCTCCACCTTGAGGTGTTCGACGTGTTAGTTTGAATTAGAGTCCGCGATTTATTGATCCGTTTGAAATCTTAGATCGTTTGGTAAAGTTTCTTATCGTTTGGCGTTACCTCCGCAATGGTTTTATGTGCCTGATGTGTTTCATGTATCGCTTCTGAGAGGTTTTAATTATCACCCGCTTCCTGTGGTTATGTGTCCGTTAGATCAGATTCGTTTGGTTTTGTATCCGTTTCGTTTAATCTCCCTACTTCAAATTTCGAGGACGAAATTTTCTTTTTAGAGGGGAAGAGTTGTAAAACCTAAATTTTGAATTCCATTTCATTTCGATTTATTTTGAAATATAACCTAAGTTAAATAAAAGAATTTAGAAATAAAAACCTTAGGTTATGATTTTTGGAAATTTTGGAAATATAATATAAGGTATTTAATCAAAATGTTTAGTACTCTCTGCTAAAGGTCTATAAGTACTGTTAGGCCTGTTAGTACTGCTAGGCCATTGGCCTCAAAAATAGCACAATCTAATAGTGTTATTAGACCAAATCACCCAAGATTGGACATTGTAAGACCAAAAAGCCTCAAACTCACCAATCAAGAGACTTACTTCAACCCAACCCGGTATTATAGAACTCCCCACAAGACTTAAAACCTGAATGTGAAAACTTTTAGATTAAAACATGACTACTGTTAGACAATAGTTTAGTATTAGTAAGGGTAAGGTGGAAAATGTCCTTAAGAAGGATAAATGGGTATGGAGGCCAAAGATGAATTACCAGGATCATGTGGTACAAATATAATAGGCCTAACATGCTCAAGAAGTTGAGTATGTAACCCAAAAGGATTTCCAAGTCATAATGACTTGGATCCCTAAGAATACTAATTTCTCATTACCTTTTTTGCAGGGCATATCTATAGACTTTTACAGGATTCATGCAGTATGGATATTGGTTGCTCTACCATATGACAGGCAACAAGCTTATCATTCAGACTATTAAGATTTAAATGAGGCTTGTGGCTTTTGGAAGTGATCCTAAAGGAGGTAAAATAACGGGTAAAGTAAAATCAAAACTGCTAATTTTTAGACTTTGATGATGTATACTTTGTAGATGAACTTAAGTTTAGTCTTTTCATGTCCACAACAATGTGTGACAAGAAAAACATGTCCTTTTTACTGATTTGAATGCCTTATCATGTCTCCTAGCTTTAAAGCTTCTTGATGAAAGTCAAGTATGTTCTTCTTAGAGCGACCTAGAAAAGATGCGTGTACAGCTTGGATTTGAAAGAACAATTTTCCTTCTGAGGTATAGAACTTTGTTTATATTCAAATGCAACAACAGATTAGTCTAAATTAATATGGCACAGGATATTAGGTCATGTAAATTTCAAAAAAATAAATAAACTTGTAAAGGTCACTAGTTTAAGTTTACCTCAACAGTTTTTATTAAATGACCACACTTGTTTGCCTGCAAAAGGGTAACCAACATAAAGTCTCCTGTAAGGCCAAGTTAGATAAAGAAACATCTAAATCCCCTAGAATTACTGTCATATGGACTTATTTAGACCGGTCTCTTCTATAGAAGAGCAACCACAAGAAAAAGGTACTTGCTTTTGTTGTAACTAATGATTTTTATCAGAATTAGTTGGATTTTTCTTAGCTACCAAGGATGTAAACATCTAAAATCCTTTGTTTAACTTTTCATAGGGCTTAGAAAAACAATTGAAATCATAATGTTAAAATCATTAGATGTGATAATGGGACAGAGTTTAAGAACTATGTTATGAATGAATTCTGTGCTAAGAAAGGAATCAAAAGGGAGTTTAGTGTTGCTAGAACTCTACAGCAGAATGGTGTTGCAGAAAGGAAAAACAGGACCCTAATTGAGGCAGCTAGAACTATGTTAGCAGATTCACTTTTACCTATCCTATTTTGGGCAGAGGTGGGTGGGGGGGGGGGGGGGGATGTTAATACATTTGTATAGCTTGCGTATGAACTAGCATAGGGTATTATGACCAAAGCCTCAAAATAAGACACCTAATGACCTATAATTAGTAAATTACCTATTATAGTTTTATGAGAACCTTTTGGGGTGCCCCTTACTATTTTGAAACACTTAGATCCCATAGGCAAATTTGATGGATAATCTAATGAAGGGTTATTTGCTTCGATATTATAAACCTTTAGTAAATCTTTTAGAGATACATCCATAAGGACAAAAGGGAAGAAGAGAATCTGCACATTAATTTTCTTGAAGATCTAACCAAATGTGGCAGGAACTGGTCCAAATCTATGTTAGATCTTTACATTCTTACCAATACAATGGAATAATATTCCTGTTAGTGTAAGAAAATCAGGTAATTATGGATGTAAGGTACACAAGAATGTCTTATATGCAGGTTCATCATGAAAAGGATAAAGGGACCGCACTCAGAATACTACTGCTTTCCTCCACTACAACATAAGGACAAGAGATTCCCAGCAAAGGATGTTGTTCAGGATGCACAAGAACAACCTTCTAAAAATGCTTCTCCAGACAAGGGTATACAAGTTTCAGAAGATGTTTTTGATAAGGAAGGACAACATCAGATGCCAGAAGATGAACAAGTCTGGCAAGATGAACTTGAGATGATGGTTACTCAAGAATTGTGTTGCCAAATGCCTAAATGAATGATGAATTCATAGACCAAGCCTTTGACGAAGAAAAGAGAGAATTGCCTCTCAAAAGAAGGCAGCTCAAGCTACCAGTACGAACCAACTTAGTACTGATAGACCATTTGTTAGTACTAATAGATCATTTATTAGTACTGATAGGTCTAACACACCCAATGTTAGTACTGTTAGTACTTCCACAGGTGCAAATTGAACGATCATCATTGACTATCTTGGAGGCAAAATACCTATTGATGCATCTACTCTCCACCTAAAGCTGACTTACCCATTGATTCCAAATATGCCTTACTTGGATGATGGCTTCTAAAATTCTCCCAATGATGGAATAGTCAAAGGAGCTTATGATGATGATGAAGATGTGGTGCATGGCTGATTTTAACAACATGGATAACACCTTGCTATCATTCCTATTCGCACACTCAAATTCATAAGGATCGATCCAAAAGTACAAATTCTAAGAGATCCTACACTCAGCAGTTCCAAACAAGAAGGAAGATTCAAAAGCATCTTCAGCACAAAAGCCTTAGAAAGGTTACATTCACAAACAAACACAAAACAACTCACAGGATCAACAAACTTTTTTGGTTTGCAAGTTTTCTGTCTCAATAAGAACCAAATACTATATCACAAGCCCTTAAAAGGATAAAAGCTGGTTTAAGACAATGCAAGAGGAATTGCTCCAGTTCAAGTTACAGCAGGTTTGGATACTTGTGGATTTGCCTTTTGGAAAGAAGGCAAATTGGCACTAAGTGGGTTTTCAGAAACAAGAGAGATGAGAGAAGCATTGTTGTGAAGAATAAAGCAGCTTGGTAGCTTAAAGGTCATAAGACAAGAGAAGGAATAGACTATGAATGAGTTTTTGCACCTGTTGCTAGAAAAAGCATCCAGCTGCTGTCATAGCCCTTTGGCATCATATAAGGATTTCTTGTCTATCAAATGGATGTTAAAAGTGCTTTTCTCTATGGAACAATTGAAGAAGATGTGTATGTTCATCAACCTCCAGGCTTTGTTGACCTCTCATATCCAAACAAAGTCTATAAAGTGGTTAAAGCTCTTTATGGTCTACATCAAGCTCCTATAGCCTGGTAGGAGACACCTCTTCTTTCTTGTTGAGACTGTTTTAGAAGAGGTGACATAGACAAACACTTGTTTATCAGAAGAATAATAGTGGACATTATGTTGGTCCAAGTCTATGTGGATTACATCATATTTGCTCTACTAAAGAAGTCTATGTGTACTAATTTGAAGTACTCATGCACAAAAGATTCCAATGAGACTCCATAGGAGAGCTCCATCATTCTTTTTTGGTATTATAGGTGAACAAAAACCTGATGGAAATCTTCATTAGTCACGGACACAGTAAGTAGCTGAATTCCTCAAGAAGATTGATTTTTTGCCACCATTAGAAATACTACTACTCCTATTGAGTCAAACAAACCCTTAGTTAAAGATGAAGATGGTGTAGAGGTAGATGTGCATGCATACAGATCAATGATTGGTTCCCTGATTGCGTTTGACCTGCATCAAGGTACCAGAACACCAAGTTTGCTGTCTGGCCTATGACAAGGTTTAAGTCACTACTAAAAGCTTCCCACATTAACATGCTAAAAAGAGGATCTTAGAATATACTTCAAAAAACAAACCTCAAACAAAGTTAATGGTAACCTATGGATTAACCCATTTGAACTAGAAGCTTTCACAGATAGTGATTAAGCATGTACAAGCCTTACAGGAAATCAACAACTGGTTGGAGATCCATTTCTTGGCAGAAAGACCATATCTTTACAAAGCACAAAGCCAGACAATTATGGCAAATTCACTACTGAGGGCAGTAATTGTTGCAGCTGTTAATTCTGTGGGCAAGGTACTATGGATACAAAAAACCAAATGATGGATTATTGGCTTTAAACTTCATGAACACTAAATATCCATATTGGACAATGAGAGCACCATACTCTGTGTTTGTCAAGAATCCAGTCTATCACTCAAGAACCAAGCACATTGAGATTCAACATCACTTCATAAGGGATTGTTATAAGAAGAGATTGATAGATGTTCTTAAGATTCACACTGAATCAAATGTTGCAGACATACTCACCAAAGGATTTGATGTTACTAGTTTTTAAAACATTTTGGTGTTCAGCATTGGAATGTTAAATCTGTAGTTACATTTGAGGGGAGGTTAAATTGTAAAGTTTGTACATACTAATTTACATTAATACTGCTAGGGTATTAATGCTGGTAGATAGGTTATAGTTAGTTTAAGTTTATAGTATATTTTTCTTTTCATTACGCTAACTTTTCAGGTTAAGCATGGATTTGAGGATGGATAGAAGCAGTCCTGGTAAATACAACTCATCTATGGTTTGTAAGTACTAAGTATTAAAGTTAATTCTGGTAGTCTACAAGTTAATTCTGGTAGATTACTTGTTAATTCTGTGAACTTAAGGTTAATTCTGGTAGTCTATATGTTAATTCTGGTAGCCTATTTTAATACTGGTAGATGACCGTTGGTGCTGGTGAGGGAAAATTGACTTTTCTTCTTTTAAATATTACCATTAGAGATTTTAATGGCGTGTACTTCTAACATAGGTTTTCTATTTGGATAATTACTGCACTTTCTTTAATAAAATATCTTTCTTTACTCTAATTAAAAGAAACTTCTTTTACACCAGGTCCAATAAGAAACCTTGTTATTCATTGATAAAAACTCAATTCCCTCTCTCTAACCCCCACTTAGTAATTCACATCGCATCAAACCCAGCATAGAATCCAATTCTTACAATTTTTGGTTTCAAACAACGAGTCATAAGAGCCAAACAAAAGTACTAGCAGACAAGCATAATATGGTCGCATTCCTGAAGAACCAAAATGAAAGTGTTGGTTCACTAAGGTAGTAACTTTCTTAAAAGGTACATCTCTCAGGTATGCCTTAACTCATAATCCTACTATCTATGACTCCCTAGTCAAACAGTTCTGGCAAACTGCCACAGTCAGAACACTTGCTAATGGGACTCAACAATTAGTAGCATCTATAGACTCTACAGATCTACTATTACTGAGGCATCTGTTTAGAAGAAAAACTTCAATTGGCAAGATGCGAACAGGAAAACATAATTTATTTTATGCTGAAATATATGCTGTCTTAGCCACCCAGGGTATGTTACTGAGGGTAATTAACTTTTTGGAAAAAGAATTTTACACCTTAATGGAAAATTTTAAATTCATCAAAGTTACACTGCTTAAACCCTAATTTCCTGGTGAATGGGATCAATTTGGTAATACTATTGCAACTGGCATAAAATCTGTCTATCTAAGAAAATAAGGTTTATAATTTTCTAAAATGATTTTTGATGGGATGGTTCATAACATAGAGAGTAATTCAAAAATTTTAATGTATCCAAGGTTTTTACAAATTATTTTAGATATTACAACTGAAAATACAGGAAGGTATTTAGCCCCAACTTTGACCAAAAAGCTTTTTGCAAACATGAAAAAGGGTTGTGCAGGGGATATTGTACCATTGTTGCCTGCTATGTTGGTAGGGGCAGCTGTGGATCAAGGTGAAGGCTCAGCACAACCAGCTGAACCCCATCACACACCTGTTGATCCAATCTCATCCACATCCCAACCACCAATTCCTTCACCACACCAATCATCACCTCATCCTCTACCACTTCGTCATTCACCACCTCATTCACCACCTCAATCTCTACCTCATTCCTCACCACCTAGGTCATATGAAGCACCTCTCCCTGAAGGTAACACATCAGGAAGTGCTGAGGCCAGTTTACAACTCAAGGAATTGATGGTACTTGTACCTAGCTTGGTGTCTAGGGTTACTGGTTTAGAGACAGAGTTGAAGGAAATCAAACAGACACTAGGGAATGCTGTGGTTAAATTGGTAAAGAAGGTGAAATCTCTAGAGACAGCTTTGAAGAGAAAATCCAAGAAAGTACTTATATCTGAATCAGAGGGTGAAGAATCAGAGGATCAGGGGAGGAAAATTCAGGATATTGATGATGATCCTCTAGTTTCTTTGGTTAGAGAATCCATGAAAGAGAAGTCAACAGATTTTGTTACTCCTACAAAAGCTTTAGGGGAGGCTCAAGAAGAAGAAATCAGTCCTACAATCTTGGAGGCAGCTAAAACATTGTCAAAGGTTGCTTCTCAGGGTGTTAGCAAGGAAAAATCAACTGATAAGGGCAAGAGATACAGGAGGAGAGCAAGGTCTATGGCTAAAAAGATTGATACTGGATTGGATGCTGAAGAAGAGATTAATACTGGCAGAGAAGAGATTAATACTGGTATTGAAGAAAAGAAGTACTAGGTAGTACTAAAGTGATTCTGTACTGAGCTAGTAAAAGGGGTCAAAGGAAGGAAGGCTTCCAATGTTGAAGAGGATATGCAGTGTGTCTACTCAACAAAACTAAAGAACAAATGAAGACAAGAGAAGCTGGATTGAAGAGCTATAAAGTTGCAAGCTCAACGGAAAAAAGTTGCAAAGCAGATTCATTTAAATAAAATGATAGCTAAAAGCTTTAACATAACAATAAAAGAAAAGAAAAGCTCAAGTTCAATTTGAATCTCAGTTTTATACTGAAGAAGACTAGGATACTATTAGAGCCAAGTTAGAAGCAAATGCAGAGTTGTCAAAAGATGTATTGGGACAAGATTTGCCTGAACAAGATTTTTCAAAATGAATGGTAGATATGGTGAATCAAAGAAAAAACACTTTGCAGAGAAAGAGGCTAAGCAAAGAAAACAAACCCATGACTCAGTCACAGTTAATGGATCTTATGTCAAACTAACCTTAAGAATACAAGGAACATGAAGCTTTCTCAGTGTTCAATAAGTTGAAGTTTGAAAGAGATGTAAAGAAGAGATTGATAAGTAAGATTAGCGAAATTAATACTTTTGTTCCTATAAAAATCTTGAAAGCTACAAAGGCAAAACTTGAAAAGATATGGAGATAGAGCTACAACAAAAACTTCAAAGAAAACAAAAGATTGATGAAAAAGATAGTTCCACAAGCTATAGGAGAAAAAGTTGCTGAAGTAAAGGAAAATAGTAATAAAAAGAACAGGAAGAAAAAGAAAGAGAGCAAAAGGCTAAGAAAGGGTATAAATGTTGACAAGAGTGCACTAGAAATTCCAGAAACTGATAAGAGGATTCAGAGAAAGCATGAATCCCTATCTCCTTTGACTACAAAATCTGATAGTGTGGCAAATGGAAGATATTTCAGCAAGGGTCAAAGATTGTTTATCAGATAATAAGACACATGGAGCTGATACAGTCTACTAATGAGCTTTGGAGCTAATGATTAAGACTTCACAAGAAGATGATCTTATAGAGTTATACATATTGTTATGCAGAATTAGCAACAAAATTGCCTGAAATTCGTATGACAGAGTGCTTTGGAGTATCTCAGACTATTTTTGATCCACCTCTTAATGGAAGATGCTATATGGCAGCTTACCACTCAACAAAAGATGGTTAGTATAGAGGTATTATGATACGTTTGAAGTACCATTGTTAACTAATGGAGCATGCACTATATATATGATTAGCATATAGAAAAGTATCCGATTGTCAAAAGATGTTTGCCAGTGATTTTTGAAAATGAAGCTTCTAGATGTATAAAATGAATGAAGTTTGCTATATACTCTAGAAGATTAATTGAGAAGCAAGTCTGGATTAGAAAGTGATGAAGTGTTTATTTTTAATCAGTACAGTGCATGTTTTTGAAACGTGGACTATTATAGGGAGAGGTGAGAAGGGTTAGGGTGTTGGCTTAACCACCACACAACAAATGGTTATCATTTCACCATGCTTAAAAAGGCATAAGGACTGCTAGTCCAAAGGAACGGATTTGGTAAAGACTTCTCAAATATCCATGTAATGGTTGACAGTTTACCAAAAACTATATGGTAATCAATGCACCATAGTATTGCACTAAAGCATTGGCTACTCCAGAGCAAATGGCTACTGGTAAAGAGATCTCAAATCCGTTGATAGCTAATAGTTTGCTAAAAACTATAAGGTTATCAATGCACCTTGTATTACTACAATGAAGCCATACAAGTCCCATCAGCAAAACAGCTCATGGTAAAGACATACAAATCTGTTGATGAGCTGGTAGTTGCCAAAAACTATAAAGCCAACTTATTTTGGGATGTTGCTATGTAGCTGTGAAGAGAAAGGACAAAGACAAAAAAGACAAAGTATGATCTGGTTTTTCAAAGAACATCAAACAGATCATCACTCAAGAGAAGCTAAGGACTTGAAGACATGCTTGGATACAATTCTCAAAAGCCCAAACTAAAGACATCTGAAGAAACTTGAAGTTAACAAGTGGAAGTAGAAAAGTTTAGGTGGAGATTGTTAGAAATTTTGTATCACAGACTTAGTTCTGTTAGTAATTATAGTTAGTTCTCTAGTATAATAGTTTAGTACTAGGTAAAGGTTTATCATAGTTAGTACTGGGCAAGGATTAAATATATTTAATACTGTTTATGTAATTAGTTAAGTCTGCAAACCAGAACTTAGTTTAGAGTTAAAGATATGCATAGTATCTTAGGAAAAGATATGCAATTAATCTTTATAACACATTTTTGAAAGCCCAATATGGTTTCTTAGTCTATAAAAGAACCTAGGCAGGCATAGGTTAGTAGATATAGTTTACAAAAGATCATAGAGAACGAATAGTAATCAAAGTCTTGTAAACTGTCAATCTAGGCAGATTCAAAAGTTCCAATATAAAAGTGTTTTGATTGTGTTCTTCTTTACATTGTTGATTAAATTCCGCGTAATCAATAGTGGTTAATCATTGTTTCATCATTGTTACTTTAGATTTATCTAAGGCAACAAACCCTTTACAAGCTAAAGGTTAAGATCCATTAAGCAAAGGGATCCTACACGGATTATTAGTGATTTCAGAGCTTATTATGTTTATGAGTTTATTCAAGTGCTTATTCGGTCTTATTCAGTCTTTAGTGCTTGTTTGAGCTTATTTTCTAGTCAAAAGATTTCTCAGGTCAATAAGTGCTTATTACAGTCTTTTTAAGGTCAGACAGCTTATCATTGAGGTCATAAGGTCAAAACTGCTTAATCAGTACTCATTTTTTCAGATCTATCAAAAGGAATAAATGCTTGTATAACTGTGATAAGTTTCTGAAATTATAAAGCTCAATCAGTGCTCAAAACTGCTAGTTTCAGATTTTAAAAAGAAACTACTTTTTAACGTTTGTAACTTTCGTATTTTTGAATTTACGAAATTCAAACTTTTCGGTCAACGGTTAAACGACGCGTTATCAGTCAACACGTTTGAGAAAGAAAAAACGCTTTTTCGATAAATACATGGTTTAAAAAAAACGTGTTTAAGATCAATAGCTTACGGTATTTCTAAAAGTAAAACAGGAAGAATATCAAGTCTATAACTGCTTTTAATCTTTAGTAAAATTTGTTATTAAAAATTACGAAAGTGATTTTACAAAAGTGATTTTATGAAAGTAGGGATACGAAAGCTAGAAACTGATACGAAACCTTGACGGATAGGAAAACAGAAAGCTTGAGTTGTTACGAAAGTGTAGTTACGAAACCTGTTGTTACAAGATCTCAGTTTATGTTTTACTTTAAAAGTAAACAACCTGTATTAAAAGGCATTTCAAACACAGAAATATCACAGATCTAAACAGAAAAGAAGAATAAAAAATACATCAAAAGCAAATCATGATCTTAATTCTCTCTTTCTAAATACATCGACTGGTTGTATCAATTTTTCAAAAAGAATTCATCATAGATCACAGATCTGTAACAAGAACCCATATGCACAGCTAGATCATAGATCACAGATCTGTAAATACATCGATTGATTGTATCAATTTAAACTTCTAAGTATTTCCGCTTAGAACTTGAAATTTAAAGAAAGGAAAGTGTATATTTATGTACATTTATCCTTACAACTTGTCAGACTTGAGCTATTTCATTAAGATATTCAAAATTTTAAGCTCAAGTAAATATTTTCAAAAGGTTGAACACAAATTTTCAAGAATTTTTCAAAAAGATTTTTCAAAATCTTTCAAATTGTGTGTTTAACACCCTCTTTTTCAATAATTTTTTTATTTACATCTATTTTTGAGAGGGAGCTTTCAAAGCAAGTAGTTTTAAGCATAATTTTTCAAAGATAATTCAAAATCTTTCAAAATAATGTGCTCAACACTCGCTCTATCCCTTAGTATACTTGTGGTATCATTCAAAGTGAAGTGTTGTATTATTGAGAGGGAGTATAATGAAAAATGTTTTTAAACAAAAGAAAATTTTCCAAGTCAAAAATAGTTGTTGTCAAGTAAATCGACAAACGCGTCAGCGATCTAAGTTGCATCCGATCTAGGGTACTCAAAAGCGTTGTTAGCATCATTCGGGTTGTATCCGGTTGAGAGTATTTAAAAACCGTTGTTAGCGGCTTAGTGACCATCCGTTTTTGATATAGACACACTTGGCACAACTAGTTTTTCAAATTTGTTTAAAACATTCAAAAATGTTCCAATAATAATTATGCAATATCTATTTTCTCCCATGTGCTTTTAAAAACTCATATAGCTATTTTAATCCATTGACATCAAAAAAATCATATGGTATGCTATTTTTAAGGGGGGGGGGGAATTAGATTAAAATGTGATCGTCTTTGACTAAAGTGTGAAAATCTTTCCTTCATGTGCGAAAAATCTTTCAAAATAATGATGCACATGTGTAGGGGGTATTTCTTAAAAGTGAAACTTTCAAAGTGTTAAAAGTTTTGATTTATATTAAACACTTTGATTGATTTTCAAATGGTTTTATGGTTTCGATCTTAATACCAACAACCAACTACATCACGATGATCAAAAAAGGAATAAGATGGTAAGGTTAGGTATTATCTTATGATCCAACTAGAACCAGAGAGATCTACCCAGGGACATTCCATAGATTAAATAGAAGTCCTTAGGTATGATGGCGTTAAATGAAATGGGGATAATGTTAACTAAGGCATGAGCTATCATCGGAACAATCACAACATGATAATAGTAATGTCGTCTTGGTAGACATTCAAGGGTTGAAGAATGAAAAATAAAAGTTATGTAAACGGTGAAAAGAAAGAAGCCCTCCACATACACTTAGGCAGAAACCGGGTCGATACATAATCTATTGGATATCACAAAGATGATTTATGGTATTGAAGAAAGACGTCACGGACCCAGTGATGCGATGCACAACCCTTCCTAGCCACTTAAGATTCTCTCAAAAGAATTATTGTTTCAATTCACAATTGCGGAGGAGAATTTATTGAGATATTCTTGTGTAGCAAAAGAATACTCGTCATCATCATCATTGTAGCAAATGGGAATCTTCCAATATTGATCTTTAGCCGCTTGATCTTTCGCAATTCGCTTATCTTCTTCTTTCTTATGCAAATATTGACCAACCATATCACATATGGATGTCATTTGCTCCATAAGCTTATTTTGAGAATTGAGAAGCTCATTTTGAGCATTGAAGATTTTTATCTTCTTAGGGTTTTAAGGAGGAAATCCTTCACAATTCACCACCTAGTTCTTGATCCAAAGAAATTTTTTATCTTCTTAGGGTTTTGGGGAGGAAATAGTACGACAAGAAGGAAAAGAGGAAAAGAATGGGCTAATATTTGGGTTTGGATTTTAAATCTATATCCTAAACAAATCCTAGTCTAGCTCAAATTGTGATTATAAAAAAATACTTTTTTTTTCTTTTCCTTAACCATAATCGGCCCCCTTATCTATATATTTTTTTATAATTAATTATATCATTATCTACATTACCATAATTTTCTACAAAAATCTAGGTTAAGAAATTTGTGTAAACATTTTTTTAATGGAAAACCAAATACTAACTTTCTATTTATAACTTTCATTTCCAAAAATACTTTCTATATTTAGAAAGTTCATTACTAATTCTCAAATTTCACGAACCTAATTCACTTCCAATATGACAGTTTTCCACAATAATCCAACATATAATTATCCACAAATTGACGTAGCAATTACATGCAACACGTCACTCATTTCCATTGTCACTACACGTGAACAAAAATGGAAATTAATCCTCAATATCTCAAACTCATTCTAAAATGAGATGAACACGCACCTCAGAATGATAAACATGCACACAGATAAGGTCACATAGATCACAAATATAGCACTTATAAACACTTAGCCAAATCTAAAGGTATGACTAACCTGCTCAATTCACGGGTGTCACAGGTTATGAACTCACCTCAAAGTTGTAGAACAATTAGCAGATATGCAATTAATAAGCACAACACAAACAGAAAACGGAATGGCTCGATCAAGAAGATGCAGCTTAACTTAACGGTTATGACCCACTAGATTAGGATGCTGAATTTGGGTTTACCGTTGGATGATTCGTCAACGAGACACGTTAATAAAGGATTTAGGTTTCAAGTTGTAAGAGTTTGGTAGTTGGTTAAATAAAATAAATCGAAAAGCAAACGCAAAGTATGTAATATATTCCGTATATATTACATGAAAAAGAAACAATTATATAATTCATATGGTGAATTATATAATAATGACAAACAACCAAAAGAATAAGTCGCAATATATAATACTTTACAGGTATTATATAAGAAACGTAAGAAAAATAATTGTAACAATATAATTCGACACGTTTTCGAAAATCACCAAGTAAATTAATAAAGTGTTCTTGCATAAAAGTAAACACACGTTTTAAAGTTACAAATTAGGTAAATAACATTTTCAAAGTTTTTACAAAAGTTATTATCGGGAATTATAAAATAACACCTGTTGATCCAATATCATTCACATCCCAACCACCTCATCCATCACCACCTCAATCACCACCTCATTCACCACCTCAATCACCACCTTTTTCACCACCTCATTCTTTACCACCTGGATCCTATGAAGTACCTCTCTCTGAAGGTAACATATCAAGAAGTGCTGAGGATAGTGTGCAACTCAAGGAATTGATGGTTCTTGTACCTAAGTTGATTAATAGGATTGGTAGTTTTGAGAAGGAGTTGAAGGATACCAAACAGACACTAGGGAATGTTGTGCTCAAATTGGTAAAGAAGGTGAAAACTCTAGAAACAGCTTTGAAGAGGAAATCCAAGAAAGTACTCGTATCTGACTCAGAAGGTGAAGAATCAAAGGATCAGGGGAGGAAGTTTCAGGATATTGATGATGATCCTCTAGTTTCTTTGGTTAGGGAATCCATGAAAATGAAGTCAACAGACTTTGTTACTCCTACAAAAGCTTTAGGGGAGGCTCAAGAAGAAGAAATTATCCCTACATATACTTGAGGCAAGCAAAACATTGCAAAAGATTGCTTCTCAGGGTGTTAGCAAGGAGAAATCAACTGATAAGGGCAAGAGATACAGGAGAAGAGCAAGGTCTATAGCTAAAAAGATTTATACTGGATTGGATGCTGAGGAAGAAGTTAATACTAGCAGAGAAGAGATTAATACTGGTATTGAAGAAGTTAGTACTGGTAATACTAAAGTTGATTCTGGTACTGATAGTGAAAGGGGTCAGAGGGAAGGAAATGCTCTAATAATTGAAGTAGATAATCAAGGCTACTCACAAAACAAAAGAACAATTGAGACAAAATGAAGCTGGATTGGAAGTAGGCTATAAAAAGTGCAAGCTCAACTGGATGAAGAAGTTGGCAAAGCAGATTCACTTAAGATAAAATGATTATAGCAATAGAATTGGCAGAAGAGGAAGCTTTAAAACAGAACAACCAAAAGAAAAGAAAAGCTCAAGTTCAATTTGAAGCACTTTTTATACTGAAGAAACTGGGATAACATTAGAGCCAAGCCAGAAGCAAATGCAGAATTTGTGCAAAAGTATGGTATGGGACAAGATTTTTCCTGAACAAGAATTTTGCTGAAAAGAATGGTAATATGGTTGAAACAAAGAATAAACACTTTCAGAGGAAAAAGTCTAAGTGTAAAGAGAAACAAACCTATACTCAGTTAAAGATAGATGATCTATCGAGTCAAACTATGCCTTAAGAATCAAGGAACATTGGAAGTCATATCCACAGTTAAAGAAGTTTGAAGTTATGAAGAGAATTAAAGAAGATTTTGATAAAGTTAGTTCAGCAGAATTTATACTTTATGTTCCCATAAATCTTGTAAGCTACAAAGACAAAAAATGAAAAGATATGGAGAAATACTTCATACAAAGAACTTCAAAGAAACAAAAGTTTGTGATAAAGATATTCCGAGCAATAGGAGAAAAAGTTGTTGACTGTAAAGGAAGACGTAGCCAGTTAAAAGAAACATGAAAAAGAAAGAAACAAAATAGCTAGAAAAAGGTTAATAAAATGTTGACAAGGAGAGCACAAGAAGATTCAGACTATAAAAGATGAATCAGTAGAGGCTATTAATCCTATCACCAATTGAACTACAAAAACATGAAAGTGTGGCAAATATGGAAGAAAAAAAAATTATTATAGCAAGGACAAAGAAGTGTATATCAGAATAATAAGAGCAAATAGAGCTGGATAAAGTCAACATGAGCCTTTGGAGCTAGATCAAAGACTTCACAAGAGAGGAACTTATAAGAGTTGTAACAAATTGGTAATGCAGAAGTATGGAACAAACAGGCCTGAAGATGCATATGGACAGAGTGCTTTGAGGTGTCTCAGGACGATGTTTATCTACCTCTCATTGAAGATGACTATCTGAGAGCTTACCAACTCACAAAAGATATTAGTTGGAGATATTATGATAAGTTGCATGTACATTGTTTAACTTTGGAGAGCATGGCACTATACATAAGTTAAGCAGATAGGAAGTATCCTTTATCAAAAGATGCCTGCCAAGTGATGCTGAAAATGAAAGCTGTCAGATGAAAAAAAGAATGAAGTTTGCTATAAAACCTTTAAAGATGATTAAGACGCAAGCAGGTGTTAGAAAGTGATGAAGTTAACAGTAGCCGTAGGGCAGTTTTTGAAAATCGTGGACTATTAATGGAAGAGAGAAGGGTTTGGGTGTTGCAAACCACCACACAACATAATGGTTATCAGTTCACCATGCTTAATAGGGCATAAGGACTGCGTAGTCCAAAGTGCAAACTGGCTTTGGTAAAGACTTCACAAGAAATTCGTTCAATGTTGACAAATTACCACAAACTGTATGGGTAATCCATCACCATATTATTGCACTAAACATTGGCTACTCCCAAGCAAACGGCTCCAGGTAAAGAGAAATTAAATCCGTATGATAGCTGATAGTTTGGGCTAAAAATATAAGGTTTGATATCAATGCAATCCGATGTTACTACAATGATGCATTGACTATGTCCATAATAAAAATTGTGGCTCATGGTACAGCATATCAAATCCGTTAGATGGCTGGTAGTTTGCCAACAAACTCAATAATGTCCAACTTATTTTGATTGTTGCTGTGTAGCTGTGAAGAGAAGACAAAGACTAAAAGACAAAGTATGATCTGGTTTTTCAAAGAACATCAAACAGATCATCATTCAAGAGAAGCTAAGGACTTGAAGACATGCTTGGATACAATTCTCAAAAGCCCAAACTGAAGACAACTGAAGAACTTAAGTTAAACTAAGTGAAGTTTCAAATGGGTTTTAAATAGGGAGGATTGTTAGGAAATTTAAATAATATACTAAATTCAGATTTGAAGCATTGTAGTTAATTCAGTCTAGTGTAATAGTTAGTACTGATAGAAGGTTTGCTCATAGTTAGTAACTGGCAGTATTAAATATTAATACTGTTTATGTAATAAGTTAAGTGATGCGTACGCAAAATTAGTTATAGTTAAAGATATGCATAGATATCTTAGGAAAAGATATGCATTATCTTTATACGCGTTTTGTAAAGCCCATTAGGGTTTCCTTAGTCTATAAAAGGAACCCTAATGCAAAAGTCCCAGTAGATATATTTCAAATAAATATATCATAGAGAACATATAGCCAATCATAGTTTTGTAATCTCTAACTTAGGCAGATACAAAGGTTCAATATAAAATGTGTTTTTTGATTATATTTCTATCTTAATTGTTTGATTTAATTCCAGCATAAATCATAGTGGTTAATCATTGTTTCATCATTGTTACTTTAGATTTATCTAAGGAAACAAACCCTTTACAAGCTAAAGGTTAAGATCCATTAAGCAAAGGGATCCTACAGGATTCCCAAAGTAAATGTTATCTCTTCCAATTATTGTAATACACATTGAAAAGTTCATTTATCTCTCAAACAAACTAAACGGTACTACTGAAGCTGAAGCTTCAGTTTAGTCATAAGTAGTTTATTTTCTTACCATCTTAACTTTGGTTAGAGTTTAAGTTCGAAGGAGATAACACCCCAATTGTCATTCAACCACCTTGCTATTCCGCAAGCAAGGTGTGTCATAGATTCTTTAATTGATTTTAATAAGAACCTATACGTTGAAAAGTACTTTTGTATGTTTTAAACTTGTTCTCTATATTCTTCATATATGTTTGTTTAAAATTCACTTTGTTTCCATGGAATCAGATTAGTTTAACTTGATAATCTTATATCAGATTCCAAGGGACCAACAAGTGGTATCAGAGCCTTCTGGTTTATAAATTCCCTATAAAAGGTTATATAAAAAGGCTCAAAGATGTTTAAAATCAAGATCCATCTTAAATGGAAGCAGTAGAAGTACCACAGACTCTTGAATACAGGGGTAGCCAGTTAAATGCAGCTCCTGTACTAAAGGTGGAAAATTTCACCAATTGTAAAAAGAGGTTCATGTGCCATATCATTGGCATTGAACCTCAATTTGAAAACATCATTTCAAACGATCCTTTTATCCCTATGGAAGTTGATCAAAGGAAGCCAGAAGGACAATGGACTGCAGATGAGAGAAAGGCTACTAACTTAGATCAGCGACTCAAAAGTCTCATCATGTTCGTCCTTCTAGATGACCAAATGAATTCTATCATAAACTACTTAACTGCAAAATCTACTTGGGATGACCTGATACTATATCATGAGGGGCCCTCTGATGTGAAAGAAAGTAGGGTCATAGACCTGAAGTTGTGTTATAACACCTTCAAATTCAAAGAAGGTGAATCTTTAACATAAACTTTCACCAGATATAAAGCTTTGATGAATGAGTTAGAAAAATGATGGCAATAAACTTACAAGCTTTTAAATCAATACAGGTTTTATAAATGGGTTTAACCAAAGAAGTGGCTCTAGTTTATACAAAGTCTCAGAAACACAAAACATGTAAAAGATTGTGAGCTTGCTTCTCTAGTTTGGTAAACTCAAATATTAAGAAAACTAATAGACAGTAATATATGGAGACCCGAAAAGAGCAAATTCTCTAGTCTCTACAACCCTTTTTTCAACTGCCTTTCTTCTCTACCTCTATTGTCCTAGGACTTTCAAGATAGACTTACTATAGATGATGTAAGAAACATAAGACGTCAGTCATAAGTACCTAAATGACTTAAGAGGAAGAATAACCAAGCAAGAGCTATTTAAACCAATTCCTAAAGGATCCTTCAAAAAGGGTAATGCAAGGTTAGCAATGCAAAAGCAACTGACCAAACTGAATGCCACAAATGTGGCAAGAAGGGTCATTTTGCAAGAGACTGTTGGTCAAAGACATCAGTTCCTTCATATCAGTCACCTTTTCAACCCAAAGCCTCTCCATTCATCTGAGCACAAACTTGAACCAAGGCATACCAAAGACTTTGAAGCCAAATACAACAAAATGAAAGCTAAACTAGCCCTTCCCAGCTCAAATGCTTCAGCTCCCAAGTTCATCCTCAAGGCAAAAACAAAGTCTAATTGACTGATACAATAAGATTGGGAATGAAGAACAAAGTGACATCTGATGACAAAGAAGTAACTGAAGATAAAGCTCTTATGGCACTTACTAATGAAGAAAGAGTTTTTGTTGGCAAAGAAAGTGCCAATAATGGTGAAAGGGTCAAGATTTCTATACAAAAGGTACACACTCTTCTTGAAATGGAAGATAATGATGATAGAAAATCCTTTCTAGATTATTTGTGTATTGATTTAAACTATGTTGAAGAAAGAAACAATCTTCTTTCAAAACATAGAAATCTTATTCACGAACTAAACACATGCAAGGAACAACTTTTGGTACTAAAACAAGCAAAACTTGATCTTCTTACCATTCAGGCATGTAAAACACGAGATTCTCAAAGAGAATCAAAACCTAAGAAATGAACTGAAAGAGCTAACTTCTATTACAAAAGCTTGGCTAAACAGTTCTAATAAAGTTAATCAGTGTATCAGTGAACAAATTCCCCACTCAAAAGAAGAAAATCCTAAGAATTTAACCAACTCAACTAAAGAATACCTCCACTTTGGTCCAAAAGACACAGTGTTTGTAAAGTCTTCACAGAAAAACTCAGGTAATCTATTACTAGAAATTAAACCAAAGTTATCTGGATCTAAAGATTTACCTCTGTCAAAACATGAACACTAGTAAGGTACCCTCAAATGAGTCAAAAAGAAACACAACAGAACCACGACAGTTGTTTGTCACATCCTGACTCATCAACGACTGATTACGATCACTGATGAACTCTCTAGTCTAATAGAACCCCACTTCCTCTACTAGAGAAGCTGAACTGGGTGCTGAACCTGATTCTATGACCAAAGAGATCTATCAAATCAATTTTGAAGTTAAAATTCACATTCAAAGCTGAAACTTTAAAAAGTATCATAATAAATGAACCTTCCTCAGCTCCTGCTTGAGGCAACAAAAGTTCTTCAGCTTCTAAAACTAACTCAGCTCCTGCTGGTAAGTTAAAGAATGTGAAAATAGAAGATGATCCTCCCTTGGCTATTGTAATGAAAGAACTTAATGAACTAAAATTACAATTTAACAAGAACAACACATCATACTACAGAAAAACAACAACAATCCACTATGTTACCTCCCTATTCACTACAACACAAATACCAAAAACAATTCAAAATTGAATTATGACCAATGATGGGCCAAACAATCAATCACATACTAAGAACGTTATGAAGTCTTAATTTTGCAAAAAGTGCAAAAGAACCAATCACAGAACATGTGATCATGCTAATTTTATGTCTTCTATGGATATAAATCAGTATCATACTGTCCATAGATGTGAATCATACTTACCCACAAGATCCAAACCCTCTAAGGAACATCAGATGCCTATTTCTCCCTCCAGCATAACATTGTTAGATATACTGATCATAAATATGATGATGGTGTATACTATCCCATATGTGAAATATGTGGAAGCTATGATCATGATACTTATGGTCATTACAAGATTATTTATCTAAGAAGAGGAATCAAACCTAGAAACCCTTAATACATCACAAAGAACTGTGAAACATGTGGTAGTAATGTTCATAACACATCTGATCACAATGACATTGAGTGGTTCAGGAAAAGAGAGGTTCGTCAAGCTAAGAATTTAACCACACAAATCAATCACGAATCCAACTAGGCTCTGGTACCAATTGTAGGATCGTTTAAATCATAACACGGGTGATGATTCGAGTGGTTTAGCTAGTTTCTAGTGAGAGAAACACAAGAGAGAGATTCTAGAGAGAGAGAGAGTGTATGTGTTTTGAAGTGTGAAAGATTTGACTAGCTTGCCTCTTCCAAAGTTGGAAGAGGCTTATATAGTTATTACAAAATACCGGGTATTAGTACCCGGCTTAAAACCGAAATACATACGATTAACTATTAAACTACGAACTATTATAAACAATAAATATACGGGGTGACCGAGTCTTTTACTCATATCTAACACCTTCTGAAAAAAATCAACTGTTATTAAAGCATAAATCTCACCTGACCAATATGGTCAAAATGATCAAATTGATCACAATGATCAAAATGATCATCCGTTTCAGACTGATGAACTCATTAATGATGATCAGTTTGAACAAAAAACACATCAATGAAAACCAATTTATTGATAACCTCACAAAACTAAAGATGTTCAGATCTCTAAACTCTTATCCTCTCCAAATGGAAGATACTTCAGCACATGATACAATTCCAATTCTTTTCAATAAAGGAGGAACCTGGCATTGTAATCATAAGGCAATAATGCTTGATTTGATCATCAATTACATGAAGGCATAAATCATGATAAAATCTTGCTCCAGTTGCAAGACTTAAAGCAATCAGGATCTTTCTTGCCTTTTCCACATACATAAACTTCATAGTTTATCAAATGAATGTCAATAGTACATTCCTCAATGGTAAACTAAAAGAAGAAGTTTATGTCAAACAACCTCCAGGTCTTGAGATGTAGTGAATTCCTTAACCATGTCTGCAAAATTGGAAAAAGCCCTTTATGGACTTAAACAAGTTTCAAGAGCATGGTATGAAACTCTCTCAACCTGTCTCACTGAACACAATTTTGTAAGAGGTATGATAGACAACACTTTGTTTATCTACAAAACTTAAACAAATGTGATTTTGGTACAAATTCATGTTGATGATATTATCCTTGGGTCTACCAAAACAAAGGTGTGCAAACAGTTTGCTAAACTGGTGACTCAAAGATACGAAATAAGCATGATAGGTGTCCTCGCCTACTTTCTCAGATTTCATATTAAACAATCTGAAAGAGGCATTTTAATCAACAAAGAAAGATATGTCAAAGATCTGCTGAGAAAGTATGACAAATTTGGTTCATCGGTGAATACTCTAATTGTGCCCCCTAACATGTTAGGACCTAGTCTCAATGGCAAAGCTGTAAATGAGTCTCAGTATAAAGGTATGATTGGATCACTAATGAACCTAACCGCAAGCAGACCTGACTATCAATTCTCAACTGGTCTCTATGCAAGACATCAAGCAAACATAAGGAATCCCACCTTAGTGTTGTTAAGAGAATTTTCAGGTACCTAAAAGGTACTCTGAGTCTTGGTCTTCAGTATCCAAAATGTTCAGGTCTTAACCAAAAAGGATATTGAGACTCTGACTGTGCTGGATGCAACATGGACAGAAAAAGCACTTCATATGCTTGTCAGTTGCTAGAAGGCAAGCTTGTTTGTTGAAGTACGAATAAGCAGCAATCTGTAGCTATGTTCTTAGCTGAAGCTGAAGATATAGATACTACGGGATGTTGTGCCAACATACTATGGATAAAGAGTCAACTCACTGACTATGATATCTTATATGAAAAGGTACCCATAACAATCTAATTCAGCACTAAAAAACAAAGCTTATTGATGTCAGATCAAGAATCATACTCTCAAAGGGGACATTAAATTTCATTTCATCACTCAATATCAACTGGCTGATATCTTCATCAAGCTTCTGGATAAGCCATCTTTCAAAAGATTTATTGATGAACTAGGTATGCGGAACATTGATTCAAAACCTGAAGCTTCAGTACTGATTGAAGAAAACTGAAGGTTCAACGCTTTTATCCAAAACTAAACAAATTTTCATACGTTAAGTGTCAGTTCAGTTTTTGCATACAACCTTTAGCTTGCTTAAGTGAAGTAACTGAGCAATCACATATGTCTCATTCATGGATTTTCATGAGCATGTGTGATTTTGTCGCCTTCACTAAAGCACAAATATTGGTCAAGTCAAGAACTGAACAAAACTAGTTCATTTTCTTCAGTTCAGTTTATAAAATGATTTTATCTAAGTCTTCAGCTGTCTCTCGAGTGAAGTAACTGAGCAATCACATATGTCTCATTCATGGATTTGCATGAGCACTTGTGGGTTTGTCTCCTTCGCTGGAAGATTGATGATAATGATGATTACAATAATCAGTTCGACATAACATGACATCAAACCTAAACCTAGTTCAGCTTCTTTACAGCAATCACAAGGTCAGTTTCAAAAAAAATTGATTTTCAAAATAAAATAATTTTATTAAGTGATTCTTATAAGAGAAGTTAACTAATTTAAAAAGTTTATTACAAGATGAATTTCAAATGTTCGAATGACCTCACCTTTCTCTCACCTACTTTAACAGTGCACAGACGCCTGTCCACTGTTTTAGGTGTCAGAAGCTGATATGCTGTCGTTGTATGGTATATTTAAGATGATTCAAGTTTTAAATTTATATTTTGCCGACTATACCAAAAACAACACTTTAAAGGGCAATGTACCTGATCGGTCGTAGTTTCGTGATAAGTAGGGTGTTGAACACTTGAAGCAAGGTTAAATCTATCAATTTAATTAATATCTTGGTTATCTAATCTATGTTAATTCTATTCTATTCTAAACGTATGTCAGTTTTAATCCTAATTCTAACAGGAAAAGAGGGTTTTCAGCCTAAGAGACTGGCACGGTTTGGTTGGTGACTACAATCAATTCATGGCACTTTAACCCACGCAAGCTAATTTACAAAGGATAAAAGAGCGGTCGAACCTTATATAAGAAAAATGTATTAACCATTATTAATCCGATTAGAAAGTTGGTTTGTTTATTAAGTGCAATGATTTCTTCTCTTGAGGTGGCATATCATTCGTAAGACTTAGGCGTTACATCATCCTAAGACCTAGACACAATAATTCTGTCACAATTAAAGCATCCGCATAAAGCATCCTTATTTGTTGATTATAATCTGTCTTAGGGATTAAAGCAATGGTGATCTTGTTAAACCCTAACTCATAGAGACTTTACCCACTTACTGCTTAATGGAAATTTATACACTAGTAGTCCACTTGTCCAACTATCCAATGGAATCAGAATGTTACTTGTTGAATTATTTAGATCACCTGCTAGTCAACACGATCAATAAACCATTAGAAATATCCAATTAACTAGTTAAGCCCGAAGCGTATCCTAGACACAGATTTAGAAGGACAATATTTGTGATCCCATGATTCTAGATGTATAAATTACTATATGGAGAGTTATCCTAAACTCTAGATTTACTTGGTTCATATCACTAGATCCATTTGAATGATAGGTCGCATACAAAAGCGTGTAAACAAGTATAAATTGATAAACATAAACAAGCATTCAACGATAAATCAAGAAATCAAGATAAACAAATACCAAACATTTAGATCTTCATAATAATAGCTAATACCTGAAGGTATTAGCCTTCAAACATCATAATAAATATAAGAGCAATTATTTAGCCAAGATAAACTAACCGAGTTAACGAATGATACCAAAAACTGAACGATTACTAAAGTATATGGAATTACACGTTGTCTCCTATGGAATTGATAACGTTGCTCGACCTCTTCTACTCTTCTTCTCCTCTGAAAATCGACTTTTATGGTTTAGGTATCGAGAATATGATTTAGCACACTCAAAACTTGTTTTTGAGCCTTAGATTTATAAGGTCTGGAAGTCGGTTCGATACGGCGTATCCAAGTATTGGATACGGCGTATTGGGGATTTCTTGGAGTAGGGACCACGCTTGATATCTTCCAGAATATTCACATACTATATCTTCAATACGGTGTATTGAGCTTTATTCCTTTGTGGTCTTTGGTGAGTGCAGGCGCAAATACGCCGTATCTTCCTTGATGGATACGGCATATTGGTCTTCAGAATAGTAATCTTCAAAATATCTTCATTTAAGCTCCAGAATGCGTGCCTTTTGCTAATATTCACCAAGTACTCCATAATTACTGCTATTCTCAAATATAAACGATTAAGTAACAATTCTTTACAATAACTATACAAAATGGGTTAATAACATGGGATAAATGATGCTATAAAATAAACGTTATTTGATGTCATCACTAAGAAAGTTAAGTCTTTCAAAGCAAGTAAGACTGAATCTTCAAGTGCTCTAAGATCAAAGACTCCCATAAAAAGGTGGATTTCTAAACAAAACTAACCATCCTGATCCTATTTTGTGCAGTATAACATTGGGGAATCTTTATCACAGTTGAACAAGTGTCGTTCAAAACATATATTACATGCACAAATATGGGATGTACCAGGACCTGAAGGTATGTATGGAAATAGCTCCACATACACCACTGAAGGTTATGGTTATGGTTTAGTTTTAAAAAAAACGGAAAGTAAATGTTCCACAGCATGAACACTGAAATGCTTTTAACAACTGAGAATTCTTTATAAAACCTTATGAAAAAAATTCACTGTTATTAAAGCAGAAATCTCACCTGACCAATATGGTCAAGATGATCAAATTTATCAAAATGATCATCCATTTCAAACTGATGAACGCATTAATGATGATCAATTTGAACAAAAAAACACACAAATGAAAACCAATTAATTGATAACCTCGCAAAACTAAAGATGTTCAGATCTCTAAAACTCTTATCCTCTCCAAATGGAAGATACTTCAGCACATGATACAATTCCAATTCTTTTCAATAAAAGGAGGAACCTGACATTGTAATCATAAGGCAATAATGCTTGATTTAATCATTAATTGCATGAAGGCATAAATCATGATAAAATCCTACTCCAGTTGCAAGACTTAAAGCAATTAGGATTTTTCTTTCCTCTGCCACATACATAGACTTCATAGTTTATCAAATGGATGTCAATAATACATTCCTCAATGGTAAAATAAAAGAAGAAGTTTATGTCAAACAACCTCCAGGTTTTGAGATGTAGTGAATTCCTCAACCATGTTTGCAAAATTAGACAAAGCCCTTTATGGACTTAGACAAGTTTCAAAAGCATGGTATGAAACTCTCTCAACTTATCTCACTGAACAAAATTTTATAAGAAGTATGATAGACAACACTCTGTTTATCTATAAAACTCAAACAAATGTGTTATTTGGTACAAATTCATGTTGATGATATTATCCTTATGTCCACCAGCACAAAGGTGTGCAAACATTTTGCTAAACTGATGACTCAAAGATACAAAATAAGCATGATAGGTATCCTCACCTACTTCCTTGGATTTTAGATTGAACAATTTGAAAAAGGCATTTCAATCAACAAAGAAAGATATGTCAAAGATCTACTAAGAAAGTATGACAAAATTGGTTCATAGGTGAATACTCCAATTGTGCCCCTTAACATGTTAGGACCCGATCACAATGGAAAATTTGTAAATGAGTCAAGTATAGAGGTATGTTGGATCACTAATGAACCTAACTGCAAGCAGACCTGACATTCAATTCTCAACTGATCTCTATGCAAAACATTAAGCAAACATAAGGAATCCCACCTTATTTTTGTTAAGAGAATTTTTAGGTACCTAAAAGGTACTCCCAGTCTTGGTCTTCAGTATCCAAAACATTCAGGTCTTGACCTAAAAGGATACTGAAACTCTAACTGTGCTGGATGCAACATGGACAAAAAAAGCACTTCGGATGCTTGTCAGTTGCTTGAAGGCAAGCTTGTTTGCTGAAGTGCGAATAAGCAGCAATTTGTAGCTATGTTCTCAGCTGAAGCTGAAGATATAGCTGCTGCTAGATGTTGTGCCAACATACTATAGATAAAGAGTCAACTCACTGACTATGATATCATATATGAAAAGGTACCCATAACAATCCAATTCTGGACTAAAAAATAAAGCTTATCGATGTCCAAGAATCACACTCTCAAAGGGGACATTGAATTTCATTTCATTCCTACTCAAATATCAACTTGCTGATATCTTCATCAAGCTTGTTAGGAATTATGTTTTCTCGAGTTAGTATTGTTAGTGTTAGTTAGTTAGTACTGCTAGTACATATGTTAGTACTGGTAGTAGAGTTAGTACTGTTAGTATTAAGTTAGTATTGCTAGCATATATAGATAGTACTGCTTAAGTGATATGCATGAGATATATTAGGAATAGATATGCATGATCACTTAACGCGTTTTGTAAGCCCATTAGGGTTTCCTTGATGTATAAAAGGAACCCTACGGCATTAGTTAGAGATAAGAGTTTTCACAAATATTCATAGTTAGTAATCTGTAACCTAGCAGATTAATAGTAATCAAAAGTTCTGTTTTATTCATAGTTCTTCTTAGCAATATAAGTTAGTTTCCTCATAACTCATATTGTTCATAGTTATTGTTTCTCTTGTAGTTAGTTTGGATCTATCCAGATTAGATACCACCCTTAACAGGCTAGAAAGATCTTATCAGACTGGGATCTACAAAGCTTCTGGATAAGCCATCTTTCAAAAAGATTGATTGATGAACTAGGTATGCTGAACAAAGATTCAAAACCCGAAGCTTTAGTACTGTTTGAAGAAAACTGAAGGATCAACGCTTTTATTTAAAATTGAACAATTTTTTATATGTTAAGTGTCAGTTTAGTTTTTGCATGCAACCTTTAGCTTACTTAAGTGAAGTAACTGAGCAATCACATATGTCTCATTCATGGATTTGCATGAGCATGTGTGATTGTGTCGCCTTTGCTGGAGCGCAAATATTGGTCAAGTCAAGAACTGAACAAAACTGGTTCATTTTCTTCAGTTCTGTTTATAAAATGATTTTATCTAAAATCTTCAGCTGTCTCTCGAGTGAAGTAACTGAGCAATCACATATGTCTCATTCATGGATTTGCATGAGCACTTGTGATTTTGTCACCTTCGCCGGAAGATTGATTATAATGATGATTACAATAATCAATTCAACATAACATGACATCAAACCTGAACCTAGTTCAGCTTCTTTACATCAATCACAAGGTCATTTTCAAAAACAAAAATTGATTTTCAAAATAAATAATTTTATTAAGTGATTTCTTACAAATGAAGTTAACTAATTTAAAAAGTTTATTAAAAGATGAATTTCAAACGTTTGAATGACCTCACCTTTCTCTCACCTACTTTTGACAGTGCACAGACGGCTGTACACTGTCCAAAGCGTTAGAAGCATGTTGAAATGACTTTCATTAAATACAAAGTTTCACACACATGTTAAAAAACAACCTTAAAACTTCTCAGAAAACTTATAACTTCCATTTGGCAGTTATCAAATACTCAAAAGAAAAAGTAAAAAGTAACAAAATATAAACCCTCTCCACCATTCACAAATCACATCTCAAAACAAAACAAACAAATCATCTCACTAAAAACACACAAAAAAACCCAAAAAATAAATCAAATCATCAAAACCCTAATCACATCAAATGGCAAACCAAGAATAAAATCCTCCACAACAAGAGCATCCCTTTGTTGCTGCTAAACAAGTAAGCTTCAATCTTGAAGATATCATCCTCAACACAAATAATAAGGTTGCTCTTCTATACCCAGAACACAATAACAAGGATTATTTCAAACGTGTTTCTGATTTCATTTCCAAGTGATGCCTTAGAAAACCTTTTACCAGATCTCCAAACATGTATAAGGAATACCTAGCTGAGTTTTAGTACTCAACTACAGCTCTTGAAAACTCTAAGGTTTTCGTCTCAATTCCCACTAGTGTTATTTATGGATAAGTAGGGGTAAAAACCTTTAGAAATGTCATTGGTGTACATTACCTTTCTCACTCTAGTGAATATGTTGCACCACCATCTATTGATATAGTTAGGCAGTGGTTTCCCACTATTGGATATAGGGAAGAAGTTTCGCCAAAGGAACTCTCAGGAAGAGCCTCCTTCCTCCTAGGTGGAGGTTACTAATGGCACATATTATCTAGTGTTTAGGAGGTAAAACTGGAGGTTTTGATTAGATTACCAACAAATATGCCATCAAACTGTATAGTCTAGTAAATGGGATCAACATTGACTATGCCAATATCTTTTGGGAAGACATCATCATCAAAATAAACAAGAGACATAGGGAAAAGGTTGTACCTTACACTAGATTTTTATCTCTATTGATGATGCACAAGATGAAGGAAGAGTATGGAGATGGTGAACACACACTCTACCCCACTCAAGTCTTCAGTGTCAACAATTAGGCACTGAAGCCTAACCAACATGAAGAACCTCCCTTCACAAACCACATGTTGGCTATATGCTCTGCAGATAAGCCAGTGGTATTTAAAGCTCCCAAACTCTCTTCTAATGCTGAGAGGGTTTCACAAGGCACAAAGCCTAGAGCTCAACCTGGACACAAGAAGCATTCAACTTCTTTAAAACAACCCTTTGTGTCCAACAAAGAGGCAATAAAAGTTGGGTCCTCTAAACCACCCATCAGTTCCAAAACTAGCCATTCTAAGAAAAGAAAAGAGTCTAGCTCAGCCATGGACTCAAACCCAAGCTAGCTTCCAGTTTTTACACTTGTGGATACTAGAATGCATAGAGAGGACCAGCAAGCAACTGGTGGACCAACCTCTTTAGGGGTCACCAGTGAAGCAAGAGCCAACCCTCAGCTTACTAGTGGTATGTCATCATTTAATTTAAATAAGCCTATTTATTTAGCATCTTTCATTATTCACTCTGAGTCTGCATCAGGAAATGATGCTTCAGCAATTTCTACAGCTGAAGTTGATCTTGGAAAATCCGCTCCTAGTGATTTTGTGCCTCAACAACAAGGTATGAATAAAGGAACCAAAAACACTTCATATGATCACTCATTTGCAGGTACTGACCCACATGTTCTTGCAGACCAAACCAAATCTGTTAGGGAAGGGTTGGAAACTGTCCTCACTCAACCTAGAACAGGAAAAGGGGCCAGCTCCATTACAAGACAAGTTAAGGAAGAAGAAGCCTCCAGCATAATCAAGTTAGAAGATCTAGCAAAGCTAGTGTCAAATGTGCAACCTAGCTTCAAATACCTAGACTCGCCTAAAGATGATCCTGTCATTGTTGTTGATGATAGTGATGAAGATGAGGAGGATGAGGTTCACAATACTACAAATGCTGAAACTGAAGACACATGAGTTCCAAAATCATCATCTCCCAGGTCTTCTCAAATACAAGAGCTTACCAACCAGGTCCTCTTCTCTAATCTCTAAACCATAAACTAGAACTTAAGAAAAGCAAAGCTGAAGCTGAAGCTTTTCTCCTTAAAGTTCAGCCTTTTTTTCCTAATGTGGGATAGCTTAATGAGCTTCTAGTAAAGTCTTTACAAACTGAATTCTCAAAGATTTTAGCTACTCATGACTTTAGCAGCTCACTGCCAACTGAGTTGAAGGACCTTCCCTCTAAGTTTAATGAACTCACTGAAGAAGTAAAAGGGTTAAAGAAACAAGTTCATGAGTTGAAGGACCTTCCCTCTAACTTTTTAAAAACTATCACCAGTATAACATCTCAAGTCGCTACTGAAGACTCTTCAGTGGGAACTTCTAGCGGAATTTCTTTCACTACTAATACAGGTTGCATCAGTTCAAGCTAAGCTAAAAACCTTGGATGCTCTTCCATGTCTCTTGCTAAATGTCACAAAAGCTTTGAACAAGTTTGCCCAGGTTTTAGATTCTGCCTCATCAAAAGCTAGAGATCAAAGTGTTCCTTCAGCAGGCCAAGCTGACACTATGTCTGCTGAAGGGGAGAAGAACACAAATCAAGCAACCATCTCCTAACTTTTTCAAAGAAGAGCTAAAAAGAATGCTAAAAAAGAAAACTTGAACAACCAACAACCAAAACCAATTCCCCAAATCATCACAACCACTACTCAAATGCAATCTCCTCTCTAAAGTCTACCAAAAAGCTCTTCTTAACCTGAGGAGGAGCATATCAAGAAAGACAAGGGCAAAAAGGTAATGTATTCAGAGGAGGCTAAGAAAGAAAGTACTAGCAGTGGCTCTAATGATGATGATAAAACTCATGTGACTGGCTCTATGGTCGAATCCTCTACAACAAAGAAATTAAAAAAGTTTGATTTTATCACTAAAGATGGAAAGCATATCAATCTAACTGAAGAACAAATCAATCAACAAAAAAAGATAGAGGAAGTGGCCAAAGCTAAAGCAACTAAACATGAAGGGGAATTAAGGAAAGCAGAATTGGTTGATCTGCTTGGTCCAGAAGTGGTGAACAAGTACTACAATGATAAGTTATAGTGGTGAACAAGTACTACAATGATAAGTCACAGTATGACAGATACTATGATAAAATGCTGAATAGAAGAGCTGAATCAAGAATCACCAACTCTGATGTCTTGACCAAAAAAGGTCCAATTACACTTAAAGTGTACAGAGAGGATGGTACAAGTGAAGTTATTCCTAACTTCAAATCTGATGATTTGCACCGTGGTGAATGGAGAGAAGTAGTGAAACATTTTCCAACATAACTAGAAAAGGATGGAAAACCATCTATGGCCAGATACAAACAAGAATGGACTACTTACGCACAACTGAAGCAGAACTGGGTATAAACTTGGATATTTCTCTAAGTGAGCCAGACCCTCTCGACAAATTAAATGATCTTGTAAACAAGAAGAGAAAACATGCTGACATCCATGACTACTTCAAAGCAAACAAAAGGCTTAAGTCATTAGTTCAGTGTGAAGATCATTTACCTGGTACTGTGCTAAACGAACATGTCCTTGGTATGATCATGTTCAACTCTTACCATAGACAAGATTTTGTTACAATTGAAGATCTGAAAGATTTCTCGAATACCATGCTATACACTGTACAAGAAATCTTCTACAAACGTCATCAAGGTCCTAGGCAGGATGATCATGCCAGGACCTTTAGCCCCCTTCTGCTTGCTGAAGTTGATAAGAGAAACCTAAATCCACTCAAGCAGATGAGAGTCATTGAGCAGCTGAGGCAGTAGAATGTAATATTTTGTAATAACTTTATCTTTTGTAAATGTATTGTAATGAAAGTTAGAATGAAAGGTTATCAGTTTATGTTGTTCAATTTATATCAGTTGTGTAAGAAGAAGTTGTTTTGCTTACTTATAACTGATTTTGACTTAGGCTATTTGTATATTCAAATAGGGGGAGATTGTTGGGTTTAGTTCCTGAGCCCTTCAGTCTTTTAGTAGATTTAAACATAAAATCCCCTAAGTATTTCTCAAGCTGAAGTCTTTCAGTTTGAGTCACTAAAGTTTCTTTAGCGTCGGCTCTTCAGGTCCTTAGAAGATTGGGAAGTAGCACTTCAGTTTATGCAGCGGTACAAAAACTAAAGAAGGTATTTGGTAAGAGCTTCAGTTCGGCTTAGCTGACAATTCCAAGCTAAACGTTGTCCATCTCCTTAAAAGAAATTTGAAACATTTGTTTCACTTCTAGAAGGTTTACAAAGCGGGAAAAGATTGCTTTATGTCAAAAGGAATAAAGCAATCTTCTTGGAAAAGACTACTTCTAAAGTTGGCATAGAAGTACAACAACTTTTCCTTAAAAGATTATACCTGGTACTTTAGAGCACGTCTGCATTAAATGGTATCTCAACCACCCATTGGATGCATGACACGCAGACTAGGTTAACTTGTAACTCCTAATCCCTTTTCCTATAAAAGGAAAGGGATTCCTAGAGTAAATGCTATCTCTTCCAATTAATGTGATACACATTGAAGAGTTCATTTATCTCTCAAACAAACTGAACGGTACTACTGAAGCCGAAGCTTCAGTTTAGTCATAAGCAGTATGTTTTCTTACTCTCTTAACTTTGGTTAAAGTTTAAGTTCGAAGGAGATAACACCCCAATTGTCATTCAACCACCTTGCTATTCCACAAGCAAGGTGTATCATAGATTCTTTATTTGATTCTAATTAGAACCTATACGTTGAAAAGTACTTATGTGTGTTTTAAACTTGTTCTTTATATTCTTCATATATATATATATATATATATATATATATATATATATGTTTAAAACTCACTTCGTTGCCATGGAATCTAATTAGTTTAATTTGATAAACCTTATATCAGATTCTAAGGGACCAACACTACTATTAGTAGACTTAGGTTTACCCTTCTTCTTCTTTTTACCCACAGTTTAAAATCCATCATTAGTCTTCTTAATAGTAGGAGTAACAACGTTATGAGTAACAAAAGTAGGAGGAATCGACATCGTTTTAGGGCAATGATCATGAACATGACCAAATATCTTGCATAGGTCACAACGAGGGGGCTTTCATTCATACTCAATAGTAACAGTTTCAATAGTAAACCCCAAACCCTTAATTAAAGGAACACCCCGAACCCTTAAACATCGGGAAAAAAATACTTCTCTCCCATGACTAAATGCACATCGAGGAGGTATAAGAGTCAAGCATAATAGGCTTACCAATTTAAGACGCAATGATGCTTAAGCCATCTTCTGAAAAAACATGTATTGGAACATTATGTATCTTAACCCACACTGGAATACGGGTTAGCTCTTCCTTACATAAGCATGTATTCATAGTCCATTTCTTCATAATGATAGGGCTATTACGAATCATCCATGGCCCATTCTCTAGAACATCCTCCAAACTTTTTGAAGTTTTGAATTGAAAGAAGAAAAAACCTTTGGAGTTCATCATTATTCTAGTCAACCTATATTTGTCCCAGTTATTCCGTACATAGTATCCCACAACCGGAAACGCCATACGTTAACCAACAAAATATCCATATAAAGTATTAGCAAATTGGTTACTAACCGTTTCAACAACCTTTTTAGGTATAGAGAAATTGGCACCTTCACACAAATTTTTTGAAAATAACAAACGAAAGTTTACCTTTGATTTACTTGGTACCAGTTTCGACCCTTCCGTTGCACCTACATAAGAATTAAGCATATCTTGAACAATGACAGACTTGACAATTAGGGGTTCATCCACATGGGTAGTATCATCAATATTAGTGCTACTCTTGACCCTGCTTTCCAACGGATCAGAATTACCTGAATCTAAATAATAACCACTCGTCACATTAGAGTCTTTAGCCAAATGGTATCCATAACCTTCGTACGCTTTTCACTAGGAAAATCCGACCACACCTTGTATTTACCCAATTTAATGTATTTTGTAAGGTTATCGAAGTCCCCAAGGGTATTTAGTGGCACACCAAATAACGCAACAACATTAGCCATACTAGGAACACACGACACGTTGAGAGAGCTTGAAACAAGATCAACATGGGTTTTAGACCTATCACCCACGACCTGTTTTTCATTAGCAGAAGTAGGTTGCACCCTACTTTTAGCCTCCATATTAGCCCCACCAGCAAGAGTAGTAGTACTATCATTTGAAACACTAGCAGGGGTAGCATTCGACCAAGTAGCAACCTCGATTTTAAGGCCACTACTAGGGTTCATTGTCAAACTTTTAGGGTTCAACTCACCAAAGCTAGAAGTGAAACCCTCAAAGCTAGAAGCTAAACCAAACCTGTCTGCATGAGCAGACACACCAATACCATCACCTTCATCATTGGCCAAACCATAATCCAAACTAGGATTTCATATAACCCTAGCAGCTTGACGAGGCTGTTTCATCGCTTTATTATAAGGGTTTACACCCTTGATTCGCCACATGCGATCAGCCACACTCTCCCTTAAATTTAAACTAACATCCCTAACAGAATCATCCCCAACATCCTGATCACCTACTTCTCCATAACCAAGGTCGAACACGCAATCAGCAAGAATAAAACGAACAAAGAAACAAGAAAACAACGCCTAATAACTATGTGAGATAACCCTAGTAGAACTAGGGCACGAATTAATACTCAACAGAACTAATTGACTTCCATATGATAATCAAGAACAGAATTAATGTAGTGATTAAATAAGGAACTCAGGAATACCCTAAACGACGATCGTAAAAAGAAACCCTGAAAAATAATTTCAACAAGAAACGCAACCCTAAAATCCAAATAAAATCAAAGTTTTAGCAAAAAATCAATGATTTGAATGCATAAACTCAAACGTTATTCAGGATTAGAGAAGAATTACTGAAGAAAATCGATTATAGGGATAGAAAAGGAATCTACATACAATTCGTCAAGGGAGTGTTTTGTTAGGGTTTAGGTCTAGGTAAAATCGCATACGATTTAAAATATTATAGATAATAGCAGTACATTTATGAAATTTCTATAATCACATGTGAAAAAGTAACATTTGGTAAAATCACATATGATTGAGATCACGTGTGGGAAAAATCACATGTAATTTTATGTGTTTTATCCAACTTTGACGAATTAACTACACTAATCTACAATTTGAAAAATAATGTATTATATATGGTTTTAAAGCCATAAATGTATAGTTTCTAAGAAAAAACAGTAAATGTTTTAAAATATTATAGAAAAATCTATGTTCATTGAATTACATGTTTAGATATTTAAATATCCAAATTAGTGACCATCCATAGTGTAGAACCGTAGAGGGGGGAGGTGAATACGGTCTTTTTGACTTCTTTGAAGTTTACAAAACTTCAAGTCTAAAAGAACCCAAGTAATAAGTATTCAAAGCAACCAAACAACCGAAGTAGAGATAGAGAGAGATAGATAGACAACACGATATATATTGGTTCAGGATGGGATTTTATGCCATCTGTACGTTCAGTTGCGAATCCACGACACCTATATTATTCCTCTAGTATAATCCTTATGTTGGATTATAAACCATATAAAACTTCGCTCAACCGATATGCACTAAGCTCAGCACTCACTAAGAAGAGCTACTCCCTATGGTATTTCGCCCTTGGAAACCACCCATAACAACCCGTGATTTGACTTACTTCTAAGACCACTAAGACTTCCCCTTGGAAGTATTTCAAACCCTACTAGATCACCCAATGATCTAGGCTTGACAACAAAGGTACAAGACTTCCCTTACAACTAAATTGAATTAAAGTTGATTATTTCAAATCAAACGCTAACCTAACCTAGAGACTCGATTATAGTATAATGGGTATAAGATAGAAGACCCTCGACACAACACACAAGTGTAGCTTAGGCACTTGTGTGGCTCTCTTGCGGAAATGTGTTCTTTTAAAGATGATAAAAGAGATTAGAACACAAGAAGGTGTTAGACTTAGAGGATAGAAGAAGAGAAATAAAGAGAAAAAAATAATGGCAAGAGGTGAGGAATACAAGAGGCAAAAGGGGTATTTATAGGCCAAGACCTCAAAAAGTGGTGCAATCCTTAACAACACCTGGCGTGCTGCCCATGGGACCAATGCGCCAGGAACCGATCTCGGATTTTTCATGTTTTAGTGTTTTAAATACCTATTCTTGCTAAACCCCCAACTTTTTTATTTTTTTAGGTAAAGGGTTTCCCCGTTAAATATATTACACCAAAAATCATTTAAGTACAAAGGTGTAAGTGAAGTCCTACAACCTAGCCTGTTACATGGGCAACAAGAACGCACCAATGTGCAAAAACCAAAAAAATGACATAAGAATGACACACCATTCTTATGACAATCAAAGAAAGAAATAATACTATCTTTCTCAATCTAAGCCATCAGGATGGCTATAAACAGCTTCTGATCCTGCATCATCAATAGTTAAAACAAAATATGTGTTAACTCTTAAGCAGCATTATCCATGCAGAGTTTTAGAGTGGCATCTTCTAAATAGCCTTTACGGCTAACTTCCATAAAGAGGGACAAAGAGTCAAACCTGAAAAAGACTGGAAACCAAACATTACTATACATCCAAGAACATGCACAAGACCCCTAGGGCGAGCATGAACAAACCATCCCCTTCCAGCAACTCATGAACCAAAACAATCAATCCAATAGATCAATCACATGGCTAATAACAACTTCCAAGTTCATGCACCAAGCTAAGTCATAGCAGCATGAACATATTACCAACGGATGACATAAAATCTGATAACGTGTATACCCATGTCACAAAATCAATACTCAAAAACCTAAGAATTAGGGTTTCAAGCCACGAACATTCTATAGTAATACAAACATCCTAACAAACTCTATTGACAGAAGTTTAGCAACCATTAAACATGTCTTCACCATGCTCTTTTGCTGAATAGAACCATGTGCAGCAGCCACAATGACTAAACAATATGAATCACCAATCAGACCAGAACATGTAATGCGAATACCATGATAATCCCTACATCAAGTTAGGGTTACTAACCCAAACAAACCCAGCCAAGCCGTCAATCAATCGATGCCCATGATCAATAACTATGTAACGAATAAAAGACATAAAGAGAGATCAACATCAGTAATAATCAAACTCGTCCAAAGAAAAAACCCTAATTGAAAGTTAGGGTTTTCCTTAACATAACACATGGATTGATCCAACCAGAATAAATAAAATACTGATCAGATCAACCAAAACATGACGAATCAAAGAAACCCTAAAAATCAGGGTTTCATCACCAGTCGACAACATGATCCCAGATCTAAAAATCAAAAAGATGATCAGAGGGAAGAACCATGATGAACAGCAACACCAAGCAAACCCTAAATCGAGAAGAAGATCTAAGGATCGCAATAAGATAAATCGAAACCCAAAAACATTCGCAGTCTGTCCATATATGATAATCATCCAAAAAATAAAGCTAATAACAAGACCAATCAAGAGATTAATCATCGTTAATAATCACATTGAAAGGATTAATATCACACATAATCAAAACAAGAAGGTTTATGGGTTTCGATGAGAAAAAATAACACGGCTGCAAACACCCAAAAAAATACGATACCATAACTCTATTCACAACCTTACATAAATCATAAGAATGATTGTGATAAAGAAGATGAATAAGAATAAAAGGATTAGATCTTTGATCGGGCAGTTTTAGGGTTTGGCCGGCCAAGTTTTTCTCTCCCTAAGGGAGAGAAAAAACACACACGCTTTTTTCTTCTTAAAAATAGCACCCTAGCCTGCTAAACCTCTAATTGTACTTCACACTTTGACCTTTCCATCATTCTTATACTGAAGGTCAACCAACTCAAATAACCATTTGATAAAATCATTTATGAAGTGTATAAAAGAAGTTTTAAGGGTGTTTGTCCAAATTCAAAGAGAAAAGAAAGAACCATTGGACAAAAAGTATATCTGAGTATTCCCCATATGATGGATAAATTTTTTGCTTCTCATGTTTTGAATTTCATAATTCAAATTAAAGTGTTTAGGGTGAGTTGTCATTGTGTGAAAGAGAACACATTTGAATTTCCAATTCAAATGTTGTGAGAGAGTTGTGTGTGTACTAGGATGGGTTAGAAACTAACCATCGTTAAGTAAGGAGTTGACATGAGTTAGGAAGAAATAATATGTCAAACGAATATTCCAAACTTGGGGAGAAAGGGTAGATGTTGTGAGAGGGAAAATTTGAATTTCAAATTCAAATGTAAGGAGTGTAAGAGATGTGAGTTGTGTATGAGTTAGCATTGATGTGATACAAGGGATCCTAAGATTCAAATTTAAATTTTGAAATTTAAATATTAGGAAAGGGTAGAAGTGCGTTGGAGAAGTTTGGTGAGTGTGTATTGGCAAAGTGTATGTAGGAAGGTTTAAGAGTGTGTGTGTGTGTGTATTTTGATTTAAAATTCAAATATAAGAGTGTGTGACTGAGTGATTAAGTAAAGGAATGAGCAGAGAATGTGTGCGTGAGAATGTTATGTTGGAATGTAGGAGACAACAAGTACAAGAGAGTACATTGTGTTAGGAAATGTGAGTTTTCACATGTGCATTTAAGTTTAGAAAGGTTGTATGAGGTGAAGGCTTACGGTTTAAGGCTTGTGTAATGGTTGTTAAGAAGAAGGTAATCAAAGGAGTGATTATATAGGTGAATCGTTTTACCATTTAAGAAAGAAAGAGTTAAGCAATAATGATTAGGGAATGATTTTAGAAGAGTAGAAAGAGTGTTTGTTGGAATGTTGGGATTGTGTATGAAGTGTGGGAGTTTGTAAAACATTTAAGTGTGGGAAGTGATAAATATCAAAGTATAATTAGCTTCTAAATAATAAAAACTCAAATAGTCATTAAGACTTAATCCATGATTATCAACAATAGACATGATCACTAATCATCTTGATGCAAACAAGCTAAATGTTTTGCATCTCAAGTAAAGCACATCCCATATTGATCCCAATGAATAGATCTTTAACTCCTTAGCTTATAAGGTTTAGTACCCTTGGATAAATCCAAAAATACTAAGAATGAAACTTTGATTGAATGATATAAACTATGTGGAATCTAGTTTATGATATAAACTATGTGGAATCTAGTTTATATCACTAAGAAGTATTCTCAATGAAATAGTAAAGTATGTTTTGACACAAAGATATAATCAACACAACAAGCTTCAATATATATTAATACGATCACTCTGACTTAGTGATAGGGTTTATAACCTTGAAGCTATGAACTCTATGGAAAACTGATATCTTTCTATACCCTAGGATCCCCTTTTATACACCAAGGAGTCCTACAAGGCTTACAATACATTCCTAACTTATCATGATCTTTTCTATAAATAAACGTAATCTCTTAATCAAATAAGTTATACATGTCTTTTACAAAAATAACTTAATACTTATCTTTATCTCTTTAATACGGCTTTATCCTCTTGACAGCAGTAAGTCTTCTAGCAGTTGTAATTCAGCAGCAGTTGTATCTTTATAACCAGCAGCACAAACTGAGCATAAGCAGTAGTAAGTACTAGCAGTACTAACTTTACGCTAACAGTTGTAACTTTACTCTAGCAGTACTAAGTTATACTAACAGTACTAAGTTACACTAGCAGTAGTAACTTTTGTACTAACAGTACTAACCACTTGGCATACTTTCAGTCTTCAACTCTGAGCAGTCTTAACTTCTACTGACAGTAGAAACTCAATACTAACAGTACTAAATTATACTAACAGTAGTAACTAGCAGTGGTAACTTTATACTACCAGTACTAACTACTTAGTATAATTTCTATTATGTACCTGAGCAGTAGTAAGAATCCTTGAAGTCTTTTAAGTCCCAACATCCCATACAACGAAATGATTCATTTACACAAAGTGACATTTGACTTAGTTTGACCAATAAGGGAGTAAAACCAATTACGTGATTAGAGACAATGTAAATCCAAATTATGGTTAAATAAATTCTTTCCTTGGATAGTTAGTTGAAAGTATGGTTCTACTAGGTTTAGAAACGGGAGGACTTGTGTGATGGTTTATTAGTTGGCGTTTTGTTAAAAACGATAGGACTTGTTTTTGTTCCTCTCTAAATCTAAACCTTGAATGTTTCTAATAAACCAAATATCATATTCATACCTGTATTGAAAGATCCACATGTGTCGAGTAAGAGAAAAGTAGAAAAATAAAAAACGTGCAAATTGCTGGCGGCGTGACAACGTCGCCGGTACATTAATAGAGTTCTTTAGTTAATGTTGCCATAAACAATCCTCCTCCTTTTTTATGAATGACAATAAAGCTTTCTGAAAGCAAATCAAATTACATAACTAGAGCACATGAGACACCCGTTGATGTAGCTTGCATCTTGATCTTGCCTTGTAATTTGGTGAAGCTTGAACATTGTCTTCACCCTTGAGCTTTTCTTCTCCCCCGTATGCTCTAGCTCTCTTTGCTTTCTTTCTCCCCCTTTTGTCAAATCAAAAAAATGGGATCTTGATCTTTCATTTGAAGGTAGATATCCTTGTAGAGGTAGAGAGTAGATATCTTCAAACGTGCTCTTTCTAGATCGTTGCTCCCCCTTGTTTCAAGGCAGGGATCCATAGGTCAAGAGCATTACCTTTGAGGTGTTCTTGGCTATAATCAAGCAACAAACAAGTATAAAACATTACAAGCAACAAACACATACACATGTTTAAGTCTAACATGAGTTAGCTTACCATTTGGATACTTGCAAACATAGATTGATACAATCTTATCACATACGCACACACACACACACACACACACACACACACACACACACACACACAAACACACACACAACACACACACACACACACAACACTCCACCACATATATATAATATATCTATATATATTATGGATAATTTACATGATTTGTCCCTGTGGTCGACAATATTCATGGTTTCGTCTATTTGATTTCATTACTAGGTCATCCCTCTTTTTCAAACATGTTTCGTCCCTGTGGTGTACCCAAAATTACATGTTTCGTCCCTATTCGACTTTAATTACATAAGTAATCCCTATTTTATCAAACATGTTCATTGATAGTACCTATTCTGGAAAATAGGGACTATCCGTGTAACAAATTTCAAACAAATTTATTACACAGTTGGTCCATATTTTAAAAATTAGGGACCATCGATGCAATTAGTTTGAAAATTAAGGATTATCTATGTAATTCAACTCAATGTAAACAGAAACCACACAAATTATTCATCACATAACATAAAATCTAACATTTACGATGCAATGATTAAAAGCCAGATAAGTTCTTAAACAAACACATGCCAAGTTATTAGGGAGATCAGCAAGTCTTTAAATCAAACACAAATTGAAAAAAAAAATATCTTTGCAAGACATTGCGGTTGCCAATTTCTTCACCAAGTTCTTCATCACCTCGAGCTTCGTTCTACTCTCTGTATGCTGATGTTTCCCCGTCAAGTAGGACTTGTACGATATCCTATCACCAAAGCTCAAGGTCCTCTCGGCACCCTTCTCGTCCGGCCTAATCAGCTCTTCGACACCAACCCAAACATCTTCATATAATCAAGCATTGACTTGGGATTTCATTCGCTCTTCGGGATCCATTTGTGGTCTACGTGAAGATGACGTACCAAGATCCGGTATGGCATATTTAGTTTCGGTTTGCTCTAAGTGGTTGGCGTTGAAATCGGTAAAATTGGAGCAATACCATTACATTCCGTAAAACAACCTTGATTTGGGAGTTCATTTTTGGCATACTCAAATAGTCATCTCAATAATCGAGCATATGGGAGCAATCTTCCATTTTCCCTCAACCCCGCCATTTTATTTTCCATAAAATAAGAAAAGTTGAAAGGGGTGTTGCTCTTAATGCAATAGAGCATGTATGCGACCATAATAGAAAGATTTCCCTTGATACCGATTTTGACAAACACATTGGTTGTTAAGACATGTTTCTACATTTTGAGTCATTCTTTAAAAAGAGGTGTTCCATGTTGTGTATGCAGAACCATCACAATGGTAAGAGGATTTGAAGATGGTGTTTTGAATGACGGATGCATCAATTCTTGTGGTGTCCGTTGGATGATAACGTTGGGATTTGTTGAAGTCTCTAGTATCGGTGGAGTCGCAATAGAACAAGCGTCCTTGTGTTCAAGACCGTTCCAAGCTTTTCTAAGCTCTATGTATAGTTGTGGTCATACATTACGAAATTTATGGCAAGGTTGGTACGGTTAAACTCATACCTCACAAATAACTCTTGAAGATGGCTAGGGTAAATGGTGTTTGGGAGGTTGTGAGCAAAGGAGAAGCAAAGGGAACGAGTAAATGGGTCTCTCAATCCCAAAAGTCGAAGGAAGTATTCATCATATTCATGTCCCTCGTGATAATTTCGTCAAACAAAACTCATATATATTTCTTTATTTGAACCACGAAACGCTTTCATGAACTTCTTTATTGGCTTGCGATCACCCATTTTTCCTAGTATGATAACAATAAGCTAGAAACAATCTATAAGAAGTGTGTTTGTACTTATGTGTTAACCCGAAAACACAAAGGCTTATTAGCCAAAATAATTTTAGTGTCAAAAATTTCATTCCCAGTCAATTTTTGGATCGAAAACTTCTTAGGTTGTGTTTTGATGTTTTTGAATTTATTTTGCCATAGTTTCCTTTATAATTTAGGATTTTCCATAGCTTAAAACTTTCAAAGTTTTCACCAACAATTCATTTGGGGATGCCTAGAACTAGTTTCTAATCTAAATCTTATGACAAAAACCTAATTCCCAATTACTTGTGATTAATGAAAATAATAATGATCTAAAACAATGAGTAATCGAAAACATACCAAAAATATAAGAATTAAAGAAGAAAATCAAAAAGAGAGTGGTGGTGTTCTTCCTCTTATGTCGGCGTGAGTGAGGAGGGGGAGATAATTTGTTTTTGAAAAATATCAAAATGTGGTGGATTTTTGGGGTTTGGGTAGAATTTGGTTGAAGTTGGGCATTTTTGAGTTTGGATGAGATAGTAGATAATTGTGAAAAATGTTAATTGAATTTTACATGGAAATTTTGTATGGTTAAAAAAGAATTAATCTTTGTTAGTTGGTTTAAATATTTTAATTACAAATTTGTAATATAAAATTTAAGTTATACTTACAATAAGTAAAAACTTAATTTAGAAACGAATTAAATTTCAAATAAACATTTTATTCTTTATGTTCTAACATCCCGAGTCCTAATCTAAGATAGTTGAAAGTTTCGTGTTTTAACGGTTTGGTTAGAATGTCGACGATATTGTCTTCGGAGGCGACTTTTTCCATTAAAATGTTCCTCTTTTTAACATTGTCTCGAAGTGAGTGATGACGAATTTCGATTTGTTTTGTTTGGGAGTGATGGATGGGATTTTTGATTAGGTTTATTGTACCTTTGTTGTCACAAAGCACAAGAACATCTTTACAATGAATGTCGTAGTCTTTTATGGCTTTCTTCATCCACAAAGCTTGTTGGCATGCCCTTCCGGCGGCAACATATTCGGCTTCAGTTGTACATATCGGAATATCATCACTTTGTGGTAAATGTCACAATCGGACATTTTGTTTTCATACTTTTTGAGTGATCGAAAGGTGATCACTTAGCAATATCATCGATAAGGTGATAACAAGGAAAAAAGAGGCGATTAATGGCGATTCCCAAGATTCACTTATCTAATCGATTTGTCTAACCTGTTTGATTTTCATTCATCGAATAATGTTTGATTTGTGTAGATCGATAATAGCTTTCTCTAATCTCTCTTGTTAGAATCGACGTGATTTTTAGAATTAGGGTTTCGATTTCTAATCGATTTCTTGGTTCTAAGTAATTACCATTCATCTAATTTAGTGAGATCTAGGGTTTGTTATTCATTCTTATCTGCTAAATCCCTCTTTATTTGATTCGACGATAATCATTAGGTTTTAGATCTCCTTTCAATCCAAAAAAGATCAATTTCTTCGGTTCGTTCATGGCAGGTGACAAAAGATCGTTTTTATCTAAGAAGGATCTTACTGGAAAGATTTCCAAGACGGTATTTGTTACTAACTTCCCTGATCATATTACTGCCCGTGACCTTTGGAATGT